>JAURVB010010744.1:0-16941 GCA_033002965.1 Piper betle
CCGCGTCGAATATATATATATATATATATATTTTCCGGGTCTTTACAACCTTAGTGACTTTCAAACTATATTTGAGATGTGAAAGTAATGTTTCTTTCTTTAACATACTGCTTACAACTATGGATACTTTGACAATAAGGATTATACCTAGAAAAGACATTAATTTGTTTATCAAAACTAATATTAGTGTGAAAGAAAGATTATTATAAATTGTATTGAAGTCATGACTATCATAAAGTCATTGTGATTATATAATATGAATAAAATAAGTGAAGTAAAATAATTTGAGGAATTGTGATAATCACTAATAGTCTAGGGGGCAATCATTATACATAGCTACTGTATATCCCTAACAGGTGTATGGTTTGTACTTCCATCTTTGAATGTTATTGCAGGTCACACAACCTACATTTTGTATGAATATCTCTTCATAACTGCCATGCATATTCATGTGCCTGTGGGAGATAAAGTTTTGGTGACGCTTGGTAATATATTTTTTCGATTATGTGTGAATGGGAGATATTAGCATTAGTCTTTTTGATGATAAAGCCCATAATAAAATAATATCTCACCAAATCATGAAGATAGAATCAAATTGTGCAAAGATAAGGTTAAGACCTAATCTTTATTGTTACAAAATGTTCTCGTAATATATCTCATTAGTTGAGATAATTAATGAAAGATTTGATTCTATCTCGGTAGTTATCTCTATGAATAGAGACTTTTCTCCCCGTAAAAAATCACAAAAGAAAAGGCAAGTGACGATAGTCAAAAGATGGGATGGTGATGACTTGTGATAGATGTATTGATATCTATCAATTCGATCTAGGTTTCTTTTATTTTAAATTAGTTTTTCCTACTTATTTAATTCTTCACAAGCAAACACACGCACACACTCATACATGTTTGTATGGTCACACACGTACATCAATATTTATTTCCGATGATACATGGTACCTTTGCTGCCGTAGCAACCGAAAACGTAGTGCAATGTGGTGAAGATCCAAGCATGCAGAGAGATTTGGAGGAATTAGTGGTAATGGTAGGCTTCATATACATGCTTAAGTAAATATTTCATCAATCTCTTTCTCAAAATGGAGAACAATTACTGTCCTCTCAATCCAATCAATCAAACTAATATCTAATTAAGTTTGTGTCCTCGGGCATTGTGCCTCTTGTTTCTTCAATTCCTCCATCCACACTGTCGTGGTTTGGTGAGGCTCCTGTCATTCAAGAAACAAGAATAGGCTCCTGCCATTCAAGAAACAAGAATCAAGAACTAAGACGCATCTTTAACTTCTCAAATAAAAACAAAGATCACATACAATAGAAGTATCTAAATACTAGATGAAATGATCACCCCACATAGTAGGATGAAATTTGGCATCTCGACGAATGATGTCCTGCATAGATGGTTGTCTATGATCTCCAGTAGCAGCCTTTGTTACAAAGAGGCCATCCCAAGTTTTAAACTATAGGAACAGCAAAAGGAACGAGTATGGTGTATAGGAGTAATGTTGGTGAGGGGAGGCCATGTCATATTTATACAGGAACGTTTTATCATGTAAGTGGTTACTAGACAAATTGCAATTTATAAATTCATTGGTTAAATATCTTCTCGTGCAACATGGCCAAATTTTATATTTTTGCAACAATCTTTTCTTCGTACAAGCTGACATTAATACTTTTTAATCACACAATATTGTTTGTGAAAGACCTTTCCAATGGTTAATGCATGAGAGGTGTTTGTCTTTAGTATATCTAATCAATGTAGTTTATGGTTCTGGCCATTGGAAAAATTTTAAGTGGACAATTCATAGTGGGTATTTCTTTATTAGATTGGAATACATTTACTAGAATGTTGCATGTCTCATGGACATCAATTGCTGTCAAATCTAAAAAATATGCTTTATCTTCCCTCAAAAATTTGATTTAGCCTCTAACCTCGTGGAAATCTACTGTCTTCTTTGACAAGGTAACTTGTATATTGTATTAATTACTGGAAAAGAGAGTGGCAATCTTTGGTCATTATTATATATTTAATTAATTTGTCGAAGGATTCATGAATAAGCTTTCATTTGAGCTGATCACTAAACATTGACATCTATATTTAATATTTTCAATTCAACAATAATACAAACTACCGGTTGAGCTCCTAAGTCGAAGACTTGGGTTGTGGGAGAAAAAAATGATAAAAATGTTAACAAGGCCCTATAGGGATGAGTTGAGATTGAACATGATTTAAATATCAAATACGATATCATCATAATTCAGATAATTAATAGATATGGTAATATTCCTATCCTATCAAAATCCAAATTTCCACAACCATTTCAGAACAAAACCTTAATACATTGGGCGGGGGCGACGAAGAAGGAGGGCGGCGACAAGCGTTTGGGCGAAGAAAAGCGTTGGGGGGAAACATCTTACGCCATGAAATACGAACCTAATGGGGAGTATAAGAGTTTCGAAACTTTATATAAACACACAGCTATGATGGCAAATGGGGGGCTCATATGTTGAAAGAAAAAAAGGCTCAGAAGAACAAAAGAAAGAAGTAGGAAAGCAAGAAGGAAGGGGAGAAGCCCCTTGCCGGAGACCCACCTTCAGCGACCCCTAAGATCACCGGAGAATAGCTTGAAGTGCCCTCGACATCATCTAGCTGACCACCACCATAGGAGAGCCTCGTCGTGGCAAGAGAAACAGTCATGAAGGATTGTTCCTTATTGTTTTGCAGGTTATTTCTATTGAAGTTTGGGCCCTCCATCCTACCAACCTAGGTCACCACCTGCCACGCAGCCACTTCCATTAAACTCTCCTCAACACTGCCGACACAACCTAGTCGAAATCCACCTTTGAAGAAGGTTGAAGTCATTGGGATCTGGCAGTGAAGCACCCGATCAGAGCAGGAAACAGGTAAAAGGCTGACTTTGGAACCTACCGCCGGCCAACCAGTACTATTACAGACCAAGTCAGGATGCCAAGATTGTAGCCTAAACATCACTGAGTCAACCCGTGCCTTGCCACCCTGTCGAAGAAGCCTGCCGTCGCCAAAAAATAGCCTAGAAAACTCCCACCAGAGCAGCGAAGCAAAATAGTGCAAGAAAGAGACCAACTTTGGGCCCTCTGTCAGGCTAGCCCAGGTCATCTCCGGCCACACCGACAGTTCCACCTGGCTCCCCTCAACACTAAGAACAAAGCCCGATTGAGTCAAACATCCTTGTCTTCGGCTATAAACCCAAATCAAGTCCCGCCAGTGGTAAGACCCTAAGCCACCGGAGTACGGCGATAGAACCCAACCAAAAAGCAGTTTCAAAAGAGATTCCAGGTCTTGTTCCCGCCAACCAGATGCACCTCCGGCCACAGGATCACCATCGAACAATTAAGAGATACTAGAAGCACCGTTCTGCGCGGTCGCCACTCGTCGCTGTCACCAGAAAGTCGAACCCACCATTGCACCACCGGTACATGAACATGTTTATGGGTCCAAAAACTCATATCCACCTCCTTCACCTACCCTCGGTGAATTTTGGAATGGGTCATGGAGGTTTCCACAACATGGTGTAAGGATAAGAAAAAAAGTGGATACGAAGAGAGTTGGTGAAGATCTTAGGCCATGAAATACGGACCTACTGGGGAAGATAAGAGTTTGAAAGCTCTATATAAACACATAGCTATGATGGCAAATGAGGGGTTTGTACGTTGGAAGAAAAAACAGAGAAGAAAAATAGAAGAAATAAGTAGGAAAGGAAGAAGAAAGGGAGGAGCCCCTCACCAGAGAACCATCTCTAATGACCCACAAGCCCAACAAATCAGAATTTGGAGTGCCCTCGACACAACTTAGCCGAGAACCATCGCCGCCGACAACCACCATTGCTGGAAAAAGCCAAAAAAGCTCCCTGCTGGGTTGAGAAATAGCATCTAGTAGCCACCTTATGGCATGCGTACAACCAACCCAAGTGGCCTCTAACCACACCACAACCTCCACCGAGTTCCCCTCATAGCTGGGAAAAAACCTATTAGAGTGCCACCGCCTGAGAAGACCACCGTCGCCCTAAAAGGTTCAAGAAGTGGCACGCCTGAGCAGCGTAGCAGCAGAAAACAGCAACGGGCAATCAACTTTGGGCCCTCCGTACGGCTGGCCCACGCCGCCGCTTGGCAAACCGACACTAACACCGAACTCTCCTCAACACCGCCAACAAATCCAAGTAGAGAGCTACCGCCGGAGAAACTCGCCCTCACCAGAGAATAGCGCAGAAGACTCTCGTGGTCACCACGGTCATCTTTCCAGCCTCTATCTGACCGACTGGAGCCACCGCGGGACAAGTCACCGCATTCAATCGATCACCCTTGTCTCAAATTGGTGAGTTGTTTGGAATTGGTCCGACGGCCTGTGGCGGCGCCGGCAAGAAGCAGTGAATGTGGAAAGTTCCAGCCGAGCTCTGTCACTATTTTTTGGCAAAGGTGGTAACTTAGTGCCTATGACATCCCTCAACTTAGTCCCACATCTAATACCTACTGGGAGAAGATCTTGTTTATAAGTGAGAATGGACTATAAATCTTTAACTTGGGTTAACCATTTTAAAGAAATGACTTAGGCTCATTACGTTGTACTTTGGGCCGGGTCATTACAGGTGGTATCAGAGCAACCTGGTTACGTGTTAGATGGTGGGCTAGACTAGGGACGTTGGCTAGGCTGCCGGTCACGGGCCAAAAAGGTCGTGGGCTGGGGTTAGCAACGGGCCAAGATTAGGGACGTTGGCTAGGCTGCCGTTCACAGGCCAGAAAGGTCGTTGGCTGGGGCTAACAACGGGCTAAGTATAGGCATTTCGAGGACAAAATTTCCTAAGGTGGGTAGATTGTGAGATCCCTCAACTTAGTCCCACATCTAATACCTACTGGGAGAATATCATGTTTATAAGTGAGAATGAACTATAGATCTTTAACTTCGGTTAACCATTTTAAAGAAATGACTTAAGCCCATTACGTTGCACTTTGGGCTGGGTCGTTACACTACCGCTGCACTCGACTATTTAACATCAATAGAATTCTCTTTTATATAGAAGAATATATGTGCAATTAAAGAAGTTACTACATTAAACTTCTATAGAAAAGAAACATAATCACACATAAGTATTTGAAACAATAACCATTAGTGTGATGACAAAAAGTCAAAAACTGACTATTGAGTCTTTCAATACAAATGAGTGATCAAAACCTAACAAAAAGAAAAGCCTCCTATATAAGAAGATACAAGACTTTTGAAAATCAAATTACACTCACAACTCCCAATCCCAAAAATCTTCCACATCCAACAACATGGGGATAAAAAGTCTTCCCCTTATCTTAAACTCTCAACCAAAACACCACCCTTACACAGTATGTCAGCCTACCCAAAATACCCGAGCCACTACAAACCCAAGGCCAACAGGTTTGACCTGTGGTTAAACTTTATTCACTCGAAAAGGAAAAATTAAAAGAATAAAATAAAATACAATAAATAAAGTTTATTTGAATCAATCTATAAATATCACCTGACCGATATGCCCAAGAATAATAATTTATAATTTATCATATCATTCCCAAAAATATAATTTAATTTAATAATATTTAAGATTTATTCCAAAATTTACAAAACCCTAAATAACATAACCTAGTTAATTTTTGGGGTTTTACAATCTCCTTTTGGGAATTTTCGTCTACGAAAATATATTAGGGTCATAAGGAGATAATTACTCATTCGTCTAACTTTTTCCTTATACTATTTTAGACATTTCTTTCATGATGCATTGATATTTTTGTAACTAGCTCTATAGAAGTTAGTTTAAATATCTTCACATTTTTCTATAAAAGTTCATTTTTAAAAAATCGCGATTGAGATGGTTGACCACGTGAGTTACTTTGATCTACCTCTTCACTACTTCTACATCCTAACGCCAAATTGGTCGATGACACTAGAAAAGTTGATCCTCTATTGAATTTGAGAAGTCATTTGAAATGACTCTACACTTGTCTCTATGCTTCATTGGTCTCCATACTTCTTATAGACCCATATCTTGCCTCATAGCAAACTACAATTCATTAGTGCATTTTTTTCTCGATTTAAACATTCTCACTCATATGCATAACTAAAGTAAAGCACATTGTCCCACGACACTGTAATTCATATCGCACAAGTGTCCCATACCACTCATATTACCTATATAATACCTCCGATTGTAAAGGCATCCAATATACGCTCATTGGTTAAATGTCATGTGCACCTATAATAAAACATAAGTGGCACACCGCCCCATACCAGTGTTTATGTCGTAACACACTTCCAAAATGTCCTCTAACTCAATAGAAGCTTTAAAATATGTTAAAGTTTTGTCTCCATAAATAAATTACATACACGATACCGCGAGGTCTCATATCATTCTAACAGTTCCCTTTTAATTTGCCCTTCAACTTACAACTTGTTTTGGATCGAAGTCGCCAGCTCAATTCCCACTAAGGAAATTTGTTATCATCAACTCTTCAAAACATCCCCTCAATGTTAATAACACTATCGCATTACTTCATCTCCTTCTTTGTTTTATTACCTTTATTTTGTTTTGCAAAAAAAAGTACATAGTTATGCATAATGTATTATATAAACTGGCCCATCAACTTCTTCCACAATTATTTTCTAATTATTTAATAATTATCCAAATTTTCGTAGCCGATGTTGCCGCCTTCACCTCCACCACTATCTGGTCGAGCTCACCGAGTCAGTGCCGACCCATAGCCCTGATTGCCTCGCCAAAAAGTTACTAGAAAACTACCGAAAACAAACAAAAATTGCCAAAAAATTGCCGAAAACGGTAGGAAAACCAGATTCGATGAAATTCGCCAGAAATTGTTGGATTTTCATCGAGTTCATCCAGTCGAACCCGATTAAACTTCGGACTCCACCGGTTGCCAAATTCGAGTCTTGAACCACCTAACAAACTCTAGTTGTCGCCGATTGCCGACGACGCAAGGTATAATTAACTCTGACCTAATCACCTAAAAGTGATAATTATTAACACAACATGCTAGGATTTGATTGATTAATATGATAAATATTTTTATTGTAAATTAAAGTGAATTGTGTGAGTTGAATTATTTTAAAATAAATAATAAGGAAGTAATTAAGTAAATTGAGTATGTATTGGTAATTAAATGCAATGTAGCCTAGAAAATCTCATATGGATTGATGTGTGCGATTTGAAATGATGAGTGCATTGATGTGCATGGGATATAGGATGTGTAAATGCATCATTGCAGGTGTTAGCTTTTAGTTTTGATGTGTAGGTACATAGTGGGAGCTCGCCACCTATACAAGTGGACATGATTGGAGCTTCTACTAGGTCAATTTAGGACTCGCATCTGGTTTAACTTCTCTACTCTATCGTGATTTGTTTTTAACAAGTAAGCAGATGTGTCAAGTGGTGGATTTATCTCATCCCATTCCACAGGGGCCATTTAGTCGCATGAATTTCCAGATAAATAACCTTCGAGGATAAGATCCCTTGAGTTTGTTTTCAAAAACTCAGATCCAGGTCACGATGCCTTCAGGCCTATTATATAAATCCCTTCCTAAGCCTATATATAATTTTTCTTTAGTTTTCCAGTGAGATGTGAGACAAGGGAAAACCGACAACCGTACTACGTGAGCATGTGCGTGCTAGTCAAAGTGGGCTCTGAATTGGTGAGCGGGTTGTTCCATTCCCGAGGATCCTAACAACTACACCTTTGAATTCCTCAAATAGAAGTGCAGAGGATTAAGGGTACTGCAATGCAACACATGTTTAGACTTGTGGTTTCAATGGATAATGAAGGCGCATACCCGAGAGTACTCGGCTTTTGTGCTAAGGGCCAGAAGTGATACGGAGGATGTAGAGGGCTGAAGGAGCAAAAATTGATTTTTCATGCACAAGGGATAGTTTTAAAGTTACCAAAGAATGAGATGAGATAGAATGGGCACTGCCGAGCTAAGGCCGAGAGCTCCTAATTACTGCCCTTATGAGAGATTCTATGAGAAGTATAAGAATGATTTATTTTAAGAGGATAGTCAGCTCTCTTGTGCCAGTTTATTTATTAATTATTTCTTAACAAGTAATACCCGTTAGTGACGTTTTTCTATTATATATATACGTGAGAATCTGGAGGATTGACCGCTATCAGGATTGCAGAGGAGCAACAATGCAATTACACATACATGTACCTGCTGAATGAAATTGATGTTGTTGAATGATGAATTACTGAGAATGATGCAAATTGAACTTCATTTTTGTGAATTGCTAAAATGTTTAGCATGTGATTAAAAATTGTGAATAGAACTCAACAGGTTGAGCAATGGAGTCTAAACTCGGCTAAGAAGATCAGAAATGAATGAATTTAAAATTTTGAGAGAAAACATCCTGTTTTTGCTACGTTTTCCGTTATTATTATTATTATTATTATTACTATTATATATATATATGTATTGCTTATTGTAGGGTGGTCCTTATTGTACTTTTAGGGCAGACTGTCCGTTTTGTTTTAAAAATAGTTATTTTCTTTGAACTTTTCACGTGTTTGTTTTGTATTGCACATTATTGCATATGATAGCATCCATTTAAAACAACGATAGAACCTAAGCATCTCATCCAATTATTGAAGGCTTGCATCACTATCTTGAGATGCCGATGATAGATTCGGGTCAGCCTAGTAGCACACCTCAGCCGCCGGAAACACCGTCACTTGGACCCACCAAAGCCGCCGTTGCACCGCCGCTGTAGCTGGGTCCATCGGACCCATTTAGTAAACTGAGTCTACTTGCTATGCCCAGACTCGGGACCGCTTTTCTTTGCCTGTGAATCGTGACCGTGACCGGATTGCCCGAATCCTGTTCATGACCCATCTGCTACTCATCCTGGCTACTGGCACACAGCACGCCATAGACCACCTGGTGCACACAACCTCAGCCCAGCACCTGTGCACCCCAACCGGTCAGGTCCAGCATTTTTCTGGTTTGAACCAACTCAAAATGGTTTGTTCCGACCTATTATCACTCCCAACATAATTTGAAGGCCTTCCTGTCCTTGGATTAAGGTGAAACTTGCTACCCCACAGTTTTTGGACATTCTGGATGCAGTGGTAAGTTTATTTTGAAGATTTGAAGACAAGAAAGAGACTAACTAGGGCATTGGAGTCGAAGATCTCAAAGGCAAATCTATTTAAAAGTGGCAAAATTCACTATTTTGTATCAGTATAAAATAGAAGAAGAAATAGTAGATTGTGAGTGTCAATCTCACCATTGATTGACTTAGGGATTTGAGTTGAACCCTAAGGAACCACATAAAAAATCTTGGGTGTTTATTCCTTGCTCACGGTATTTTATTTTATTTTCATAACTCACACTGTTTCTTTGCGTGGCAAGGGTGCCTTTAGTCCCATCAAACCCTCTAACCCAACACAAAGTGAAGACTCCGTCCACATCAACTCAAGAAGAGGGAAAAGTCAATTTGAAACGAAACATGGAAGCAAGCTAGCACATAGCAGGAAATGTGGGTGAAAGTATCGAACAACTCGAAAAGGCATTGAACGAAGGAAATGAAGGAGGAATTACTCCAAGTAGAAGCATGCTAAGACGAGAAGGCCTAAGTATAAGAAGCAATGAAGAGAAGAACCAATCATCAGAAGCTGGAAGAGTGCTTTTGATGCTAACAAATTAGCTAAGTGGAGGGCAAGTATAGAATCAAGCAATTGAAAAGAGATTTCATTGAAGTGAAGAGCGGATGCAACTAATAGAGGATATGATGCAACAAGTGCTTGCCCAGATGCAACAGGCTAATGCTGCAATCGAGAGATCATCGAGATGAGAAGACAACCATCCCATGCACTGTCCAACAATGGACCAACCCCTGGAGGTCAGATAGATGTCTTCGACCTCCATAAATCCAATTGTATCAAGCTCACTCCCAGCTACAAGAACAACGACCACAACATTGAGGGATCAACCTAACAACCCTCATGAAATTAATAATTTTTCTTTGATTTCAAGTATTGAGTCCATCCACCAAGCATTTACAACCTCAACTTCACGGCCCAAACAGTTTGGACACAACACAACCAGCTATAACAACCAAGTAGAAGCAAACCTTGTTTGCTTCCTCACTTTGCATGGTTTCCACAGCCACCATACTACCAATCGCCTTACCTATACCAGTGGTATGATCCTACATGCTCCCAACAACTAGCTTCCATGGAGTTTCCACCGTCAATCGCAACCACAGTGCCCATCCAAGCGGCACCATCAGCAATGCCAACAAGTAAAATGCCAGCTCCGGTTACAATTTTACCATTAAATCAGCTACAAACCCAACTGCCAATCATGCCAATAGCGCCAATGTCAAACCTTTCTATGAGGAGTTGAAAGCATAAATTGATGTACAAACTACACTTATCACTACTTTGATCAGACAAACGCGAGATCAAGTACAAAGCTCTAGCTATATGAGATCCTTCAATTTAGTCCTATATCTAATACCTACTGGGGTAAGATCCTCTTTATAAGTGTGAATGGATTATAAATCTTTAACTTAGTTAACCACTTTCTAAGAGACGACTCAACCCATTATGTTGCATTTTAGGTCGGTTTGTTATAAATGATATCAGAGCCTCTTGGTTCCGTGTTAGATGGTAGGATGCAGTAGGAACGTTGGCTAGGCTTCTGGTCATGGGACCAAAATGGTAGTGGGCTAGGGCTAGTGACAAGCCAAGTGTAGGAATTTTGAGCATGAAATTTCCTAAGATGAGTGGATTGTGAAATCCCTCAACTTAGTCCTACATCTAATACCTACTTGGGTAATATCTAATACCTACTGAGGTAAGATCATGTTTATAAATGAGAATGGACATAGATCTTTAACTTGGTTAATAACTTTTTAACAACTTCTAATACCCATTATGTTGTATTTTGGACCAGGTCGTTACAAGCTGCTAATGTAATGACAGTGAGCTACTCATCCTCACCAATGAAATCTCAAAAGAGAAAGGAGAAGCTTGAACAAGAAAGGAAAAATGAGGAAATTGATGTTCTGAAGGTTAAGGTTAAAGACATGGAAGTGTCACCTGCTTCCACTAAAGAAGGAAAGAAAGGATTCTCCACATCTCTACCGATGCAAAAGGTTGAAGTTCAAGCTAATCAAGGCACAAGACATAGGGAAGATATAAAGAAAAGATGGAAGACCAGCTTGTTGTCCAAATAATTTCAACTCAAGAGGAAGTCAAGTCGAAGAATTCAATGCATCATGGAAAAACAAGACTGCGCTTAATGTGCAGCTTTGGTGGAAATATAGTGATCCAATGAAGGAAGCGACATTATATTGGAGGAGACACACAACTTGGTCAGTGGATCGTGATTGTTTTTATTCAAGTTTTGTTGCCCGAAGTAGGGTTACATTTTTCACCAGCAGCCCTTTCTTGATCAAGTATTAGGAATGAGGTGAAGCTTGAAGTACCTTATCACAATCGCCAACAATGAAGACTTGACAAACGCACATGAGGAGCAAGAATGTCTTAGTGCAAGCACAAGTTCAAGATCGCCATCAAACTCAACATTGGGAAAGATATTGCGGGTTTCAATCAAAACCAATGCAGTTGAAAGAGATAGAGTAAAAAACTCAACAAATAGTAGGGGCATCGCAAAAGAACAAGGACACCTCTATACCGTGGAAGGAAAAGAAGACATCATCCGATCTTGTTGCCAAAGATGCTTGATACCCTGAAGAAGAAGCTATAGATGAGAGTAGAAATAAATCTGTAACGACCAAGCCCAAAGTGCAACATAATGGGCTAAGTCATTTCTTTAAAATGGGTACCCCGGAAGTTAAAGATCTATAGTCCATTCCCACTTATAAACAGGATCTTCTCCCAGTAGGTATTAGATGTGGGACTAAGTTGAGAGATCTCACAATCCACCCACCTTAGGGAATTTCGTCCCCGAAATGCCTATTTTTGGCCCGTTGCTAGCCCCAACCCACGACCTTTCTGGCCCGTGATCGGCAGCCTAGCCAACGTTCCTAATCCAGCCCACCATCTAACACGGAACCAGGTCGGCTCTGATACCATTTGTAACGACCCAGCCCAAAGTGCAACGTAATGGGCTAAGTCATTTCTTTAAAATGGGTACCCCGGAAGTTAAAAATCTATAGTCCATTCCCACTTATAAACAGGATCTTCTCCCAGTAGGTATTAGATGTGGGACTAAGTTGAGGGATCTCACAATCCACCCACCTTAGGGAATTTCGTCCCTGAAATACCTATTTTTGGCCCGTTGCTAGCCCCAGCCCATGACCTTTCTGGAGAGCCGACCTGGTTCCGTGTTAGATGGTGGGCTGGATTAGAAACGTTGGCTACGCTACCGGTCACGGGCCAGAAAGGTCGTGGGCTGGGGCTAGCAACGGGCCAAAAATAGGCATTTCGGGGATGAAATTTCCTAAGGTGGGTGGATTGTGAGGTCCCTCAACTTAGTCCCACATCTAATACCTGCTGGGAGAAGATCCTGTTTATAAGTGGGAATGGACTATAGATCTTTAACTTCCGGGGTACCCATTTTAAAGAAATGACTTAGCCCATTACGTTGCACTTTGGGCTGGGTTGTTACAAATGGTATCAGAGCCGACCTGGTCCGTGTTAGATGGTGGGCTGGATTAGGAACGTTGGCTAGGCTGCCGGTCACAGGCCAGAAAGGTCGTGGGCTGGGGCTAGCAACGGGCCAAGTATAAGCATTTCGGGGATGAAATTTCCTAAGGTGGGTGGATTGTGAGATCCCTCAACTTAGTCTCACAACTAATACCTACTGGGAGAAGATCCTGTTTATAAGTGGGAATGGACTATAGATCTTTAACTTCCGGGGTACCCATTTTAAAGAAATGACTTAGCCCATTACGTTGCACTTTGGGCTGAGTCGTTACAAATCTATCATTCTCTCATTGCTACCTAAATCTACAAAGTAGAAGGAAAGAAGTCTAAATTTGGAGACCACGGTTGTTGAGTAAAAAATTGACCCCCAAGATCAAAATGATAGCCAGTTGCCACAAAATGACCCAAGAGGGGTCATCCCACCTTGAGGGGAATATATTACTATGCAAAAAAAGGTGATAAAAAAGAATATTATTAACAAAAAGTGAGAAAGAGAGTTGAAAAAAAATGAAAAAATGCCAATTATATTTCTTCAATTCTTCTTCTAAACTTGCGAAAAATCAGTGAGGGGGCTGATGAACGAGCACAAACATGAACATGTTTACCCTTGTCGAGTCTAATATCCTATAAACACCTCCTTTTCCTACCCTCGGTAAATTTTGGAATGGGTCATGGTAGTTTCCACAACATGGAGAAGAGATAAGAAAAATATATATATAAGAAGAGAATTGTTGAAGATCTTAGGCCATGAAATACGAACCTAACTAGGGAAGATAAGAGACCGGGCTCACACGTTGAAAGAAAAAAGATAGAAGAAGAGTAGAAGAAATAAACAGGAAAGGAAGAAGGGGAGGAGCGCCTCGCCGAAGATCAATCTTTGACAACCCCCAAGCCCACAAGATCAGAGTTTGGAGTGCCCTTGACGCAACCCACCCGAGAACCACCATCGACAGCCACCCTCGCTGGGAAATGCCAAGAAAAGCTCCCTGCTAGATTGAAAAATAGCACCAACCAGCCACCTTGTCGGCGTGTGTACAACCAACTCAAGAGGCCTTTGGCCACACGACAACCTCTATTGAGTTCCCCTTACACCCGGGAAGAAAACTATAACACCCTATTTCGGTTCACCCGTAAACCAACCCAGAAATGTTACCAGCAACCAAACCATTCGCTAGTCTACTTGATTCAATTAGGTCGACCCGGATCTACCCTCGACATTTCAAGATGGTGATGCAACATGCAAAGCATAGATATAATATTTGGATTCTAACGTTGGTCTACATTCAGGCTGTGGTATGCAATCAATTATAAAACAAACTAAACAAGCAAAAAGTTTAAAGAAAAATAGTTATTTTTAAAACAAAATAGACAAAGTCTCTACTAAAAGTGCAATAGGGACCACTATGTTAACATCAAACAGTATATATTTATATCAATAAAAATCTAAAGCACAGTCAAAACACACCATTTCATTCACATTCCGGTTATCAATATTTTTTTCATCATCTACGCCGAGTCTAAACTCCATTGCTCACCCTATTCATTTCATTCTCAATTTTATTCACAATGCAAAATATTTATATCACTTTGACGTCTTAAGATGGTGATGCAACATGCAAAGCATGGATGTGATGTTTGGGTTCTAATGTTGTTCTACATGTTTGCTATGGTATGCAATCAATTATAAAAAAACCAAACAAGCAAAAAGTTTAAAGAAAAATATTTATTTTTAAAACTAAATGGACAAAGTCTCCCCTAAAAGTGCAATATAGACCACCCTGTTAACATCAAGCATTATATATTTATATGAATAAAAATCTAAAACACAGTCAAAACACAACATTTTCTTCACATTCCGATTATCATTACTTTTTTCATCATCTGAGCCGAGTCTAAACTCCATTGCTCACCCTATTCATTTCATCCTCAATTTCATTCACAATGCAAAATATTTATATCACTTCGTAGAATGACCTTTGATAAAGTTTAGTGGGATTTCCTATTTTTCGTTGGTTCTTCAAAATTTGGGGTTCAACAATGCTTGGATTGATTAGATTTCTAAATGTCTCACCACTCCATGCTTTAGTGTTATGATAAATAAATGCAATTTTGGCTTTTTCTAAAGTAAAAATGGTCTTCGAAAGGTTGTCCCCTTTCACTGTTCCTTTTCATTCTTTGTATAGAGAGCTCTTGATTAGGCTTGAAACAAAGGAATGAGAAAACCTTATCATACCTCTTAAGACAAAGAATGCTCCCAATGTCTCTCCCATAATGTTTGCCGATGATCTCTTAATTTACTCCGAAGACTCTCCTCTCTCAACATAATATATAAAATCTTCCTTGCATGACTTAGATACCTTCTCATGCTTAAAAATAAATATTATGAAAAATGTCATATACTTCTCCCATGCTTATGCCTATAAAGAAGATATTCATGGTTTGTTTAGCTATCACATTGGAGTGCTCCCAATTAGTAATTTGGATCTACCTCTTAGTTCAAAGAAGCTTTCTTATTCCATGTGTATTCCTCTCATTAATAAGATTAGAGCTAACATCTAATGATGGAAATCATATCTACTATCTTATGTCCGCTTCTAATTCTTAAAATCTGTCTTTAATGACATGTCTCATTATTAGACCTCTACCTTCACACTTCTCAAATGTGTTCTACATTTCATTACTAAATTGTTCTCAACGTTCTTGTAGAGAGGGAACATTAATGTCAAAGGTTTTCACAATGTTAGCTGGATGCAAATTTACAACCCTTTATCAGAAAGTAGTCTTGGTATCTGAGATATTTTTAGGCTAACAAAGCTTGACTAGCAAACTTAATTTGGCGAGTGTTAACAAATAAAAATACCTTGTGGGCAAAGTGGATTCATTGAGTTTATTTACAAGATGAATTTATATGGACCGTGCGCATAAATTGTGGGTCTCACTCATGGAATAGTATTATTTCCTTAAAAGAAAAAAATAGTCCACGGTTGTTTCTATAGAATTAGCAATGACATAAATACAATCACTTTTCTTGACTCTTGGCTTAATCATTGCCCCCTCATCCAATGATTCGATCATCGAATAATTGCAAATCTTGAGGAAAACACTTCCTACACTATATCCCAATCTATCATTCATGGTTCTTTGGCCTTCACTTCTTACACTACGAACACAGAAGAAGCTTTTAACCTTTTAAATGACAATACTCTTTTATTGTCTCATACGGATGATAGTGTATGGTGGTTATCCTCTACAAGAAAATTTCCGTTTAAGAGTTGTTGGAACTTCTTGAGACTTCCTTTTCCAAGAGTGTTATGACACCATTTTATTTGGCCTAAATACGGAACAAACTGGCATACGTTCATTGCTTGGTTGGGTATGTGAAATGAGATTTTAACTCGACAATCTCCAAAAGAAAGGACTTCATCTCGCTAACATATACTCTATTGTAAGGCTTGCCTGAAAGGTAGAGACCATTTATTCTTTAAGTGTTTTTATAGTAAACAAGTTTAAAAGCTAGTCTTTTAAAAATGTCACATACTCTATCAAGTCCATTCCTTTGATGAAGAGATAAATTGGCTTCTTACCTTTTGCTTGCAAAATAAGTATGCAAATCTCCTCATGAAACCATTTTTTGTTGCTCACGTCTTTTCCATTTGGTACGAGTGAAATAAAAAAATATTTGATGATTTCAAAATACACCATGGTTCGTTGGCTATATGCATTATTTTTTAGGTACAACTCGCCTCGAAAGTCGTAAACTACAAACAAAAAATTATTAATCATTGTGATTTCCTTATGGATTTTTAGATGTAACTCTACGAGGATTCTTTAGAGCCCTTTTCCCCTTTGTATTTCTTTGCCCCTTTGGGGTTTCTTGAAATGAATTTTTACTTTATTAAAAAAAAAAAGACAATGGAGACTCACATGAATATTGAAGTCATAAGGAGCTGAAGTGAGGAGTAGTTTTCTAAGCTGAAAAGCTTAGAATTTATACACAAACACATTGAAGAGCCAAAGACAGAAAAATATGCATTAGCAATAAATTTGATCTCAAAAGCCTAGAATTTGTAGGCAAACATTGAAGAGCCAAAGAGAAAAAAATATGCATTGGCAATAAATTTGATCCCTTCCATCCCCAAAACAATGCATAAAACAAGTAAAGAAAATACCTCTCCTAGAGTTTCAAGAAGTGGTTGTAAATCCGTGGAGCCAACAATTTTTTGAGGAGTCTGGTTATCAAGACTGATA
>JAURVB010010745.1:0-13186 GCA_033002965.1 Piper betle
ACGGCGACGGGCTCCCGTATGTGCCCCGATGAGAGTTCTTGAGGAAGTATATGGTTTTGATTCAACAGGAGAGTTTGCTCTCCTGTGCCAGATTGATATTAGTTATTTTCCGGGCCGGTAACACTCGTTACTGACGGTTTTTCTATATATATGTAGGTGAGGAATGCGAGCGATGAAAGCTGTCGGGACTGCGGAGGAGCAGCACGGAACCGCGCACACATGTACTTGCCGCGTGTAACGTATAATGACGGTGTGTTATTGCTACGTGAATGATAATTTTGATGTGTTTGTTTAGATAAATTGCTTGTTATGAAATGAATGGATAAATGTGAATGAGTAGTGAGTTTGGAGTTCAGGCTCGGTTCAATTGAAACGAAAGAGATAATGATGAATGTTACGATAGATTATCATGTTTTATCGTATTTTGATAAAATAGTATATATTTTCTTTTGGTTTCTCATTTATTATTTTGTCTTGTTTTTGCTTGTACATCATATCATGCATGTAGGACCACGTTAGAACCCAATCGTTCTCATTTATGCATTTCATATTTGCATCTCCATCTTGAGACGCCGAGAGTAGATCCTGGTCGGCTTAACCGAATCTAGTAGATTAACGAACGGTTCGGTCGCCGGTGACATTTCCGGGTCGGTTCACGGGTGAGCCGAAACGGGGTGTTGCAAATATTATAGTTTATGAAAATTTTAAAATATAATATACAGTAAAATTTATTAAGTTTATACATAAAATTTGACATTTAATATCTAAAATAACAAAAAATAACATACATAGAAAAAATAAAAGTCACTCTTATATTTAAGAATTTGGAACTATATATTCATATAAATAATCATATCAAACCACTTACAATTTAATTAGCATGTTCTCAATTTTTAAAGTCAAACAAAAAAGAATCAATGTATAAAAACTTTAAAATGATGAATCATTGACATAAAAATATACTCCAATATTACATATACTTCAAAGATAAATTATTTTAATCGTTACTTCTTCATCCAATGTAACTCACCTACATGAAAAAAATACAAAAAAGTTAATTACTCATGTTTTTTGCCTTCTTCATTTTGAAATTAGGACATTTCCCTTCAATATTCTTCCATAAATAAATAGTTCCATAACTTTCATTTCCCTATGTAAAACCCATATCCCAAGTTAGGGTTTTATTGTCCGAACCAGTCGGTTCGACCATTATTTTTGAGTCGAATAGAATTATTTTAGGCAAAATAATACATTAGGACGCGTTATAGGTAGAATTATTAGTTATAGCGTATGTCATTTGGATGTTGTGGTGTTTATTTTATTTTATGGGATTTTTCCTAATTTTTTTGGATTTTTTGAAGATTTTATTCCGAGTTAGTTATTATTCTTGACTTGTGCTGGTATCGAGTCAAGTCTTATTTATGAGTTTGCCACAGATCATCTTTTCCCCAAAAGCCCCCCAAACCCTAGCACCATCGCCGCCGCCATCCCGCCACTCGATCGCACGCCACCCCGCCTAGCCGTACCGTCGCCGTGACATCTCGATCACCACCAGCCACCGACGAGCCACTGTGAGGCCGGAGGCAGGCGCTAGCGAAGGGCAGAGCAGGCAGGCGGCGCGGAGGCAGGGCGTCTGAGGGCGGGCAGGTAGGGCGGCCGAGGGTGGCAGAGGCAGGTGCGGCAGAGTGGTTATGCTGCACGCAGAGGGCAGCGGAGGCAGGCGGCGGCGGAGGGATTTGCGGCGTGCAGAGGGCGGCGGAGGTAAGCGGTGGATGAGGGATTTCGCTGTGCGCAGGGTGGCGGAGACCGGTGGAGGCTCACAGGGTGGCAAAGGCAGTTTGCAGGTGACTGCGGAGGCGGTCTGCAGGCTGCGGCGGGGGGTAAGCTGGCGGCGGAGGTGGCGATCAGGGTGGTGGCAGCGGAGATGGAAACAGTGCTAGGTTTCCATTTGATTTCAGACTGTCCACAGACACTGTTTGGGCCCGACGGACAAGTCGGACAATAATTCGGTCGGACAAATTTTGTCTGACGAAATTTTGGATAGACACAAACAGTAACTTGTCTGATGTCTGTCCGACCGATGCCCACCCCTACCCTCTCCTTACCTCCATAATTCTCCTGGCCTTGAGCACGAAGGCTGAGTACTCGCAAGCAGTCACCTTTAGTACCCTTTGAACCACAAGTCAAGAAATGTGTTGTACTTAACAGTACCCAGCAGCCAGAGGGGCTGTCAAGGGTGTGATGGGATGCCTTGCAAATGTTTCCTACGATTGCCCATCTTGCCAAAAATTTTGAACTCGTCGGCCATGGAAAGGATTTCAGTCGTATACAATTAAGTTTAGTTTTTCTTGTTGATTTAGGACATTAATTCCCATAATTATCAAACTTATTATCATTAAAGATTTAGGTAACGATTAGCAACAATCCCCATCATTGCTACAACCAGCGATGATCCTCCAACAGTGGTCAAAACAACCCAAAACACAAAACCGAAAGGATTAGAAATCGCAATAGTTTTTTTTTATGAACTATAATTCATCTATACATTTCAAAATATGCATGCATGAAAACTTAGAATAGGGAGATAGGAAGGATACCCAAACAAGGAGGAAGCTGGCTTCGGTAAGGAAGAAGAGAAGAAGATGAGAAGTAGGCGGATAGGGTGAGGAAGATGCCCCAACAAGAAAATGATGGCTAGGGTATGGGAACACACCCCAACACTAAAATTTAATCGAGTAGAGAATAAAATATAATATTAATAATAATTCTCCAATGTTCGATCCTTCCCAGACCGAGTCAAATATATATATATATATATATATATATATATATATATATATTACAATCTTTACATCAGGATCCCTCATGAATGGTACAAACACTCACCAATTCCAGAGCCCACTTTGACAAATGCATGCTCTATCTCAAGATATGGCCATTGATTTCCCTCGATCACTTCTCACTAAAAACTTGAAAAACTATACATACATAGGCTTGGGTAGGGATTTCAACATAATAGGCCCCAAGGCATTGTGAGTTGGATCTAAGTTTTGAAAACAAACTTGAGGGATCTCATCCTCGAGGGTTATTAATCTGGAAATACAATAGACTAAATAGCCTCTGTGGAGTGGGATACAATAATTCCACCACTCGACACGTCCGCTTACCTATGAAAACAAATCACGATAGAATGAGACACTAAATCGGGATCGGGTCCTAAACGGACATGGTAGAAGCTCTAATCTTGTCTATGCGCCTAGGCGGCAAGCTCTTACTCGATAGCTACACGTCAAACTAAAAGCTAATGCCCGCTAACTAAATGATTCATCAAACATCCTACAGCATACATACACCATATCATACATTAATCACACATAAGTTTTCGTAGTCTATGTTGCATTAGATTACGATAATTACTAAGTTAACCTAATTAGTTCCTTAGCATCCATTTTAATATACTTCAATCAGGAAATTTATATTTTATGTTTATTTACAATAAAATTATCTAGCATGTCAACTCATCAATCCTAGCATGTTGTGCTAACAATCATCAATTGTAAATAATTAAATTGGAGTTAATTATACCTTGTGTCATTGGCAATCAACAATGGCTAGAGTTTCGTCACATGTCTCAAAGCTCGAATTCAGCGCTTCGTGGCAACTGAAGTTTGGTTGGGTTCGATTGTGTGAGTTCGACGGAAGATCTGGCGAATTTCAGCTAGTCCTGTTTTTTGGCGGTTTTTCTGCAGTTTTTGGAATTTTTTCAGCAACTTTTCAGCAATTTTTCAGTAGCTTTTTGGCAGTCTTTCAGCGACTATTTCCAGTGGCCGAAGCGTCTATGACGTTGACAAGGTTGGCGGAGGAGGCAACTTGCTGGAAAAAAGCAAAACAAGGCCGTCGGAGGTGGGGTGAAGAGATCCAACTGGGATGGGTGGCATTGAGCTCCACTCCAATCGGGGAAGGTCGTGGGAGGGTTGGAGACGTTGAGGCGGCAATTGAACGGCGATGGCCAGGGGCATTGGGGGTGGTGGCTGGGTGCACAGCGCGAATGCTTGGCTTCCTAGTGTCGTGGAGGCCAGGCGGCAGCCAGGGACGCTCGGGGCAGCACCCGACGGACGGCGGGGCTCGGCGGTGTTGATGAGCTGTAGGGTGGCGTCGGCAGCAGTGTCAGCATTGAGCAATGGGGCCTATTTTTGGGGAAAAAACGTCCGAGGGAAAAAAATGGTTCGGTGGCGATATCATAAATAAAACTTGACTTGACTCCGACTCGAGTCAAAAATAATAACTAACTCATTATGAATCCTAAAAAAACAAGAAAAATAGGGATAAAGCCATAAAATATAATACACACTATAACATCGACAATGACATGTTCTATAACTAACAACCCGCCCAAACTATCCTATAACAAGTCCTAATGCGTTATTCGACCTAAAAATAATTCTACAACTAAATACATAAAAAAATATACTGCATACTTTTATATACTCTAAAAACTCATTTCTCACCATCTTTCAGACGTTATCATTATATACTCATGTACACTTAACCCTCATCGCTAATATCTTCTGGATACATCAGGTCTGGTTGCAGCTCTATCTCTCTCAAGCTGACAACATGAGAGTTGTTTGGATGGTATTTATTCAGCATCGACACATAGAAGACATTGTGCATAGTTGATAGGTTGGGCGACAATGCTAGCCTATAAGCCACTAGTCTAATGCGCTTGGTCACATCAAATAGTCCAATATATTACGGACTTAGTTTCCCTCTTGTCCCAAATCTTGTGTTTCCCTTAGTGGGAGATATTTTTAGGAGAATGTGATCGCCTAACACGAAATCAACCTCACGTCTACGCTGATCAGCATAACTTTTCTACCTATCTTGAGCTAATGTCATCCTCTTCCCGATCTTTATTACCACTTCTTGTGTCTTCTGGATCATCTCTCACCCAACTACTATTGCCTTGCGGCCCTATACCCAATACACTAGGGATCGACATGGTCTACCATATAGTGCCTCCAATGGTGCCATTCCTATCATGGCCTGATAGCTATTGTTGTAGGAGAACTCCACTAGAGTTAAGCGCTCTTCCCAACTTCCTCCAAAATCCAAAATACATGCTCAGAGAAAATCCTATTGGATTTGTATGGTTCTCTCAGTCTACCCATCTAATGAGGGTTAAAGGTTGTGCTAAATCTTGATTTAGTCCCCATATTTGCATGACAAAGCTTCCAAAATTGAAATGTGAACCTGGGATCCTTGTCTAATTTGATCTCTCGTGCACTCCATTTAGCTTGACTATCTAGTCTTTGTATAACATGGCCAAAATGGTTAGTGGGTAATCCATCCTGATTGGTATGAAATGTGCGCTCTTTGTGGCTCGATCTACTATGACCCATATTGCCTCCTTCTATAGGTGGGTCGTAGGAAGACCAACTACAAAGTCATACGCTATACTCTCTCACTTCCACTCTCGGGTTCCCAATGGTTGTAGCGTTCCACCTGGGCATACATGCTCGGCTTTCACTTGCTGGCACACCAACCATCTAGCAAGTGTCTCATATACCTCTCTCTTCATTCCTGGCCACCAATATGTTCGTGAAACATTTGGCACAAAGAGTCGGACAGAGCATCATGACGTGTGAGCTTCATGAAGAATCATACTTCAAAGTATGGGACACTCTGAAACATTTGGCACAAAGAGTCAGACTCTCAGTCTAACTAATCCATCTGCATCTCTTGCCAATTCCTTATGTGTTTCCCATTCCAACCACTACTTCAAATCTGGATCTACTTCCTATGCAATCCTGATCTCCTCAAGTACACTCAGTTGAATGGTCAGTCACACCATCATTGTAACCAAGTGTCTCTGGCCTATAGAATACTGAGTCACTGACACTGTTGCCAATCCTGTATATGAGAATCTTGGCTTTCTGCTCAATACATCTACTATGTCAATCTCATAATCTGCTAACAACTCCACCCATCTTCTCTATCTACTGTTCAAATCCTTCGGTCATGACTGTCGTATCCTCGAGTGCCTCTACCACTGTGGCTGAATACATCCTCATTGGCTACTACTGTGCTGGGGTAGGAGGTGTTGCTAGTGGTACAACATGATTTTGAGCTAGTGGTGCCTGTTGTTTGCCCCTATACTGTCTAGCTTGCTTTGCAGTCATGTACCCCCTCTGAATTTGCCTCCTTTACTGCAATCTTGGTGGTTGTTAGTCTCTACCTCTATGTCTTTGACCTTGGCCCTGTTGGCCTCTCTGTTGTGGTTACTGCTGCGGAGCTGGGAGTGCAAGTCTCGGTACAGGCACTGGGAGCATCAATTGCTGTGACCGCAACTATAACAAACATTCATGCGTACACTATCCTAAGGTTGACTGCGGGCAAGTGTGAAATTTTGCACTGAATCCCACCATACTCTTGCTTCCTCTTCGAATGCCCTTGTAATAATGCGTACTTTGTGCACCATCAGGCATCCCATACTACCAAACACTCCTATGGCCGATGATATCCACAGGAATGCCACTCTTGCATCCAACTTCCAAAAGAAAGGTCGTCCACAATTCTTCACAAACCTTTTACACTACCGCAGCTGCTGGTACATTGTCTATAACGACCCGCCCTAACTGGCCTGGGGGTGCTAAAAAGATAAATGTGGTACACATGACATGCAAGAACATGAATCGTAATACAGTAAACAAGTCTAGAAATTTATAAGTAATAAAAATCAATCATGTTTTGACAGCATGTGAAAATACATAAAAACAAAGTCCCACAGTCTCTGACCATTTCCCATAGCCACATTTATAACAACATGAGAATAAAACAAAGTCAAATTTATTATCAATTCACCAAATCTTTGTTGGTAAAAGATCCACCAACCACACTTTTAGTTCACAGTCCAAAGCTGCTCACTCTGCAGAGGCAAATCTGTGTTAGTGATAAAACCACTAAGTTCATAATTAAATGAAACAATTCAATATAATCTCTATTATCATTTCTCGAGACTTTTAGTTGTTATGAGCCTATGCCTAGCTCTTGATATGCTAGGAGGGATGGCCACCCCATCCAGCTCCAATCCCATGCTTGCGCACTCACGCTACGTGGCCCACGGCCTTATAGTTACCAATATTTTCCATTGACTCACCCTCTCGGTATCGCAAGTGCATAATGAGCCATCTTGCACCACTACGCCCTGTCACCCCTGTCGGCATGAGGGCAAGTATTCAATCTTTCAAGGGTGTTGCCCTGCATTGAATTGAGTCAACCCCAGTTGCGCTCGGCGCATGCTGCTCGGATATGAACTCAAGTCGACCAGGACACCCACATAGTAATTTTAAAGGTGCTGCCTCGCGTCGGACTGAGTCAATTCCTTGACCCCGGTTGCACTCAATGCATGGTGGTCGAATCTGGGCTGAGGCCGACCAGGGCTGCCAAAAAGGGCAAACACAGCATTTCAAATAATTATACGGACCTGGATAGTTTGTAAGTGAACCTCCAACCGTGACCAACGATCATAATCTAAACGAGAAGATAAAGTTATACATAAGTATAATTTTATTCGAGTAGAAATGCATGCAACTAAATGACTAATATATATCATTATTAAAATTTGACAACATAAAGCATGCAACATTCCACAATATTAAATATTAAATTCTCAACATTTACAACATGTCTAGTGAGATAACTAATTATTCATGAGACATAATTGTTTAGGTCGTACCTTATATTTTAAATTAATTATTTAAATTATAATTCTCACTTCACTAATGATAAAATAATTATTAACTTATAAACAAGTATTTAACTACTTTTATTAGTATAGTTTCCTTTGAGATGACAATTACCTAACCATGATCTTGACGATATAATTTACGGTTTTAATCTTTAATCATTATCATTATTAATAGCAATTTAATTAATTAAGTCGTTTAATTAATTTATTTAAAATGATTGGTATTTTCCTAACTCAAAGATATTGCTAATACAATTATTTTAAAATTTTCAACTCAATAAAGGTTCGAACTTTATTTTTTCATTATGCTATTTAAGTTCAACGTTTGTGATTTTTAAGTGATTATAGCTTAATAACCTATTTTCTACCTTACTGACTCGTTATTAAAATAATCACTTTATTTACCTAGTATTAAAATTAATATGGTAAAGGTGAAATCTTTATTTCATTAATCACTTATAACCATCCACTTTAAAGTAATAGTTTATAATATACCAATTAATTATCAACAGTTTATCATTACCGTAGTTTTATTACTCATGGCGATTTTGTACTATAATTAATTAGTTTAACAATTGTAACCGATAACCATTAGAATAATAATTTTTTTAAGGATTTATTTTGAGTTAGTATTATTTTTAACTCAAGCAGTGTCAAGTCAAATAATATTTACAAGTTTGCCATCTTCTACTTCCCCGACACCCCTCTCTTCTCCAACCCTTACCTTGGCACCAAAACCAGATCACGACCTACATCAACTGCTACCTCAACAATCCAATTGATCAACCATATTGTGCACCCCAACACATCGTCAACAACATGATAAAATCAGCAAGCGAGGAAGCCTCAACTTCGTGCTTTACAGCAGCTTTCCAAGGCGCACAACGCCTGGCCAGCAGCACCACTGGGAATGCTTCCCTTCTCCCTGCACGACAACCCACACATTAATGCAAGCACTGTGAGCATGCACGGCGTGAGCCTTGGCCGACGAACTGGTATGGATGCCTAACTTGACAAGCACTAAAGGGATCCCCCACAATGTTGCCCATTATCCCATGCATAAAAATCATAAGGCTCTAGGGACTGCAACTCAATTATACTAAACCCCAGCAATTACATAGCATAGAACGTTGATGAAGCAACAGCAATAGCAAGGCGGTCATGAATTGATGAAACAACAGAAATTTGCATGAGGATCATGAAATGCATGCTTACAGGAAAGCAAAACAACAACTATAAAATGAGCAAAAGGATGACAAGGAAAGCATACCGAACAGGACACGAAGACGATGTGTAAGAACGCCACCAAGAGAGGAGAGCAAAATGAGAGAATGGAGAAGAAACTGAGAAGTAGGCGGCTAGGGTGAGGAAGATGCCCCCTCTCAAAATAAAATGAATATGACGGCTAGGGTATGGGAAAACACCCCAACACCAATATTTCATTTAACCGGGTAGAAAATGAAATATAATAATAATAATAATAATAATCCAACGTTCGATCCTTCTCCGACCAAATTGAATATTTTAATTTATTTTTTTCAATCTTTACTATCTCCCCAACTTAGAAATATTTCGTCCCAAAAATATCATAACGGGCAACAGACCAGTCATGATTAATTATTTCTTCGGTACTGGTTCATGCTACTACAGTTGTAAGAATTTTATGCCACGAATAGGCTAGGGTATTTCTATAGGTTGCATGTGAGATCCTTCAACTTAGTCCCACATCTAATACCTACTAGGAGAAGATCCTGTTTAACTTGGGTTAACCATTTTAAATAAATGACTTAGGCCCATTACGTTGCACTTTCGACTGGGTCGTTACAGGTGGTATCAGAGCAACTTGGTTCCATGTTAGATGATGGGTAGGATTAGAGACGTTGGCTAGGCTGCCAGTCACGGGCTAGAAAGGTCGTCGGCTGGGGTTAGCAACGGGCTGGACCAGGACATTGGCTAGGCTGCCGGCACAGGCCAGAAAGGTCGTGGGCTGGGGCTAGAATAAGCCAAGTATAGGCATTTCGGGGACAAAATTTCCTAAGGTGGGTGGATTGTGAGATCCCTCAACTTAGTCCCACATCTAATACCTACTCGGAGAAGATCCTGTTTATAAGTGAGAATGGACTATAGATCTTTAACTTGCGTTAACCATTTTAAAGTAATGACTTAGGCCCATCGCGTGGGCGGAATTTATGGCAGCTTTCGATGGACAATATTTTCCAGAGCCCGTTGTGCTAGAAGAAAGCACTGGCATTCGCTAATTTGGTTCAGGGGAGGATTCAGTCTGGGAATATGTGTATTCCCAGACGAACTTCCAGGGTTACCTCCTAAGCGAGCTGTGGAGTTTGCCATTGACCTAGCACCTAGAGTGACACCAATTTCTAAAGCACCAGTCTTGAAACTGCCAAATGGTAATGTGGGATTTGTAGTCTTCAGTGATGCATCTTTGTTGGGTTTAGGATGCATCCTTATGCAAGAAGGTAAGGTGGTGGCCTATGCCTCTCGTCAATTGAAGATTCAAGAGCAAAATTATGCAACCCATGGCTCGAAACTGGCAGTAGTGGTTTTTGCCCTGATGATTTGGAGACAGTACTTGAATGGAGCCCAGTTCGAAGTCTTAACTGACCACCAGAGTTTGAAGTATATCTTCACCCAGAATGACCTTAACCTTCAAATGAGGCCGTGGATAGAATATTTGAAGGAGTACGACTTCCAAATCTTACACCATCTAGGGAAACCGAATGTGGTAGCCGACGCGTTGAGTCGGAAGGGCAAAGTGGACAGAAGTCAGCAGCTAGGTAGACTTTGGGCCATGTCAGCAGAAGTGGTAGCTATCAACCCGGTGGAGCAACTAACAGGCTTATTAGCAAATTTGGTTGTTTCCAATGATTTCGTTGATCGTGTTAAGCTAGCACAAATGGGTGATGGGGAGCTGAATAAAATGTAAGACGATTATCCTGACATTATAGCTAATTCAAATAGTGTGATCAGATTTAGAGGAAAGTTGTGTGTACCCAAGGATAATGCACTGACGCGAAATATCTTGGAGGAGGCTCATCGCTCAAAGTTCTCAGTACACCCTGGAGTTATTAAAATGTATCAGGATTTAAAGTGAACCTACTAGTGGATTGGGATGAAGAGGGATGTGTTGGATTTTGTCTCTATGTGTCAGACTTGCAAATAGGTTAATGCCCAACATCTACTACCTGGAGGACTGTTGCAACCTTTAGAAATACCAATGTGGAAATGGGAGTGTGTCACATACGATTTTATTTCAAAGCTCCCAAGAACTCAAAAGATGCATCACTCCATATGGGTAGTTGTGGACCGAGTAACTAAGGTAGCTCACTTCATCCCCATGAAATCAATGAGAACGGCGGAATACCTGGCAAGATTGTATGTTGACAATATTGTCAAATTGCATGGGATTCCAAAGGAGATAGTCTCTGACCACGATCCCCTATTCACCTCACATTTCTGGGAAGCTTTTCAAAAAACCATGGGAACTCAAATTAAGTTGAGTACAGCATATCATCCCCAAACTGATTGTCAAAGTGAGAGGACTATTCAAACTTTGGAAGAATTGTTAATAGTTTGCATTCTTGACTGGGGGGTGACTGGGAGAAACACTTAGCCTTGGCTGAATTCACCTACAATAACTCTTACCAAGCCAGTATAGGGATGGCACCATTGAAGCCTTATATGGTAGGCCCTGTAGATCTCCATCGTGCTGGCTGGAGTCTACCGAAGCAGTTATAGTCGGGCCAAAGATGGTGAGGGACGCAACTGAAATGGTGAAACTCATTCAGCAATGACTTAAGGCAGCTCAGGATCGACAAAAGAGTTATGCTGTTACTCGAAGGAAGAACCTAGAGTTCCAAGTTGGGGAGTTTGTGTACCTAAAGACATCTCCTACGAAGGGGGTGAACAGATTTAAAATATCGTGGAAGTTGAACCCAAGATTCATAGGACCGTTTCCAATCCTGGATCGAGTTGGGAATTGTGCATATAGACTAGCATTGCCACCAAGCGTAGCTGGAGTACAAAATCAGGGGTCAGAGGAAGCTACATGGGAGATTGAACAATAAATGGCAAGGAAATACCCTAGCTTGTTTGTGGCATAGGAGCTTTATATTGTAGTAGCATGAACTAATCCCGAAGAAAAATAAATAAAGTTAATCATAATTGTTCTGTTGCCTGTTATGATATTTCGAGGACGAAATATTTCCAAGTTGGGAGAGATTGTAAAGACCATAAAAAAAAATGGACGCGGACGCTGTTCGGGAAGGACCGAACGTGTTATATATTTTTTTACCCGGTTAAGTCTACCTGGTTAAATATTTTATTCTTTACCCGATTACCTGGCTAAAGGAATAAAATACGGGTGTTGGTGTGTTTCCACAAACCCTAGCCATCATTTCATTTTATAAAGGACGTCCTCCACCCTAGCCTTCATTCGCATTCTCTTCTCCTCTTCCTTGCCGGCGTGTCTTGTTCCTTGCTTAGGTATTCTTCCTATCTCCCTCTTCTTAGTTTTCTTGCATGCATATTTTAATTTGATAATAAGCTTTATAATCGTGAGGATTAAAGTTTAAAATCAACAAGAAAGAAACTAAACAAAAATTAAACTTTAATTCGGCTGACGAGTCCCCTGTTTCGGCGAGATGGGGAAGCACAGGCAAGGTCGCTGGGAATCGGTGGTGAGGGTCGTTCCGACGTCGGAAGATGATCCTACTCTCTTCGTCGATCAGTGTAGGGTCGATCTCACGTGTGTGGATGTTGGCCTGGGGTGGTAAATGGCCAAAAATAGAAGACGGCGGCAAAAACAGGGGCGACGATGGTGGAGGAAGAAATCCGGCCGTCCTGGGTGGCGACGGGTTCTAATATGCCCGGGGAAGGTAGATAGGTGGTCGAGGGTGACGTGGCGACCACCCAATTGAGGCGGCGACGCTCGCCGGTGGTGGAATCGCCGACGCGAGCGCGCCGCTAGGCAGGCGATGCGGGCATCGCCGCGGCTGGAAGACGGCCGGAGTTGGCCGGGGCGACACCGCAACGGCATGGCAGGGCTTGTAAAACCCACGATTCGAGTTAGGGTTTTATATTAGAACCGGTCGGGTCAACCGTTATTTTCGAGTTGAGTCAGTTTCAGGACACGTGTACCGAGCCGATGCCAGTCGCGTGTATGAGCTATGAGGGTCATGCGTACCCAAGTATATGATGATAACGTCATGAACACAGCAGAACAGAATGAGTTATCAGATATATGAGAGTATGCCAGTCATTTTTTTATTGTTTTTATATAGTGGATCGTAGAATTAGTATTAGGCCGTTTACCGCGTTAGGACGCGTTCGGGCAGTCTGGGTGGGTTGATAGTTCTAGAGCATATCATTATGATTTTTTTGATATTGTTTGATTTTACGGGATTTTTTCCCGATTTT
>JAURVB010010746.1:0-21969 GCA_033002965.1 Piper betle
AAATATAAAACCCTAACTCGAATCGTGGGTTTTACATATAGGCCTGGGTTGGGATTTATACAATAGGCCCGAAGGCATCGTGAGCTAGATCTGAAGTTCGAAAACAAACTCGAGGGATCTCATCCTCGAGGGTTATTAATCCGAAATAAAACTGTTGGCTAAATGGCCCGAGTTAAGTGGGATCCGATAAAATGCCACTTAACTCGTCCTGCACATGATAAATCAAATATACAATAGAATAGCGTAAAACAGAGAATGAGTCCTAAACGGACCTGGTAGAAGCTCCAAACGGGTCCATGCGCTTAGGCGGCGAGCTCCTACACCGTACCTACACAATCAAGCTAAAAACTAACGCCCGCATGATGAATCACACATCCTATAGCATGCACACACAATCAACGCAATCACGCATCAATCAACACACATCAACCTATATCAATTCTAGCAAGCCTACTTAGGCTAATTTACATTAGATCATGATCATTACCTAGTTACCCTAATTTATTTCTTAGCCTCCATTTTTAACACCACTCAATCAAGCAAATTTCACATTTTATCCTTAATCAAATCTACATTTATATTTATTATAACATACAATTCACCAATCTTACCATGCAATTCTAATAATCAATACTTTCAAATAATTAAATTAAAATAAATTATACCTTGCGTTGTCAAAAATCGGCGACGGCTAGGGTTTCCGTTTCGTGGCTCGAAACTGGAATTCGGCACCTAGCGGCGTCCGAAGTCCGATCAGATTGGACCAGGTGCGTTCGGCGGATGATCCGACGAATTTCCCATGAATCTAATTTTCCGGCGCGTTTTCCGGCGAGTTGTCCGGCGACGATTCGGGACGGAGCAATCAGGGGGTCTATCGGCACCAGCTCGACGAGCTTGGTCCAATGGTGGTGTCAAACAGAGCAGCCGGGGCAGCGATGGCCGTCGGCGGCGGTGTTGAAAACGGGCGACAGCGGCGGTGGTGTGCTCCGATCGGGGCTCCGGCCGGCCTCGACGGCGGTCGGGAGGATGGGGGAAACATCGGCAACGACGAGGGGTGGTCGTCAGGGTCACAGCGGCGGCAGAGTGGCCCGGACGGTGGCGAGTCGCCGAGGGAGAGCGTCGCGGCTTGTGGGGCGATTCCGGCGTTGTGGCGGCGAGGCGGTGGCCGGGGTGGGTCGTGGCGGCACGACGACTGCATGGCGGGGTGGGGCGGCGTTGATTGGCGGCAGTGCGGCGTCGGCAACGACCGTGGGTGGCGCGGCTAGGGTTTGGAAGGGTAAGTGTCGGGAGGAAGAAGAAGTGCTGTAGTGGCAGTTTCGTAAATAAGTATTGACTTGATTCCTACTCGAGTCAAAATAATAACTAGTTCGTAATAAATTCTAAAAAAAATCTAAAAAAATATGGAAAAATTCTAGTAAATAAAACAAACACAACAACATCCAAATGACATGTTCTATAACTAATAACCCACCTGAATATGATCCAATGCGTCCTAATTCGTCATTCGGCCCTAAAAATATTCTATGATAAAATAAAAATAACAATCAATACAGTATACCTCCATATACTTGATAACCCATTTTTCATCATCTTTCAGACGTTATCATCGTACACTTGAGCATACATGACCCTCATCGCTCATAACTCACAGCTGGCCTCAGCTCAGCTCGCGGTCCATGAAGCTGACTCGACTCGAACCGACAGTTGAACCGACTGGTTTACTCCCGTAAAACTCTGACTCGAGTCACGGGTTTTACACTAACCTAATTAGGAGCTTACCATTGAAGCAAAAATAGTTTTTTTTTGTAATTTTCAGAAGTTCTAAACTAATTAAATTATAAATTTGTTAAAATAAAAAGAGGAATAACCAACCATAGTCATTTTCTAATTTTTCTATAAAATAACTTTATCATATTTTAAATTTAAATAACTAAAAAATAAACACGTAATTTCTATCTTTATATACAGGATATAAAATTTCAATAATTAAAAACTCCTAAAATATTAAAAATAAATGACTTCATCAATTTATATTTTCCATTTTTATCAAATTGGTGATTTGATTAACTAATTTTTTAATTATAAAAAAGCAAACACTTGAATTTTCCATCTTTATTCGATTCATTATTTTATTTATTAAATTTTTTGAAAATAATAAACAATAGGCGTGCTTATCAACTCTTATTTTCAGTAGTAAATAATAAAAAAATTAAACATCTATATTCTCCGTCTTTATTAAATTAGTAATTTTATTAATTAAAAAACTCCCTAATAATAAAAATATGTGCTTTTATCAATTGATATATTTTTCTTCTCCATCGAATTTCAAATTTTATTAATTAAAAAATATGTTCAAAATCTTTAATTTGATGAAGTACTTTTAAAAAGATGACTAAAGTCCATGAATTTATACTAATTAGGCCCTAACCTTTATAATTGGAAATTTGTTTTCTATTGCATTATATAAGGCAAATAATTTTGTATTACTTTCTGTATCATGATTAAATATATATAATCTTCAATTCTAATGTACACGGAAGAAATATTTTAACTTGGGCAACAAAAAACGCAAGCAACATGATAAGTAAAGCATGATTGAAGAAGATATCAATAACCATAACTATGTCGAGTTATGGTTGTTTAAAAAACTTACTCTCAAGTTTTTTGAGAGTAATCATCCCACATCCATAAAGGTGGTGATATGAGTTGTCATTATGATATATATTAAGATCTTGGGCTTCGAAATTCCAATCGGCAAAATAGTTATTAATTATATCAGTAAAGGATAAATCTAAACTTTTTTTGGTTTAGAGTTAGTACTATGGTCTGTTTGGTTGGTGCAAAATTTATTTAAATAACGTGAACATTTTAAAATATAAATAAATATATTTTACATATAAAATAATATGAAGTATACATCATTTTATGTCCAAATTAAGTATAATTAATTTTAAGCAAAAATACAAAATAATTATAATTAATTATAAATAGGTGACCTATATCCTCTCTCATGCAGAATTAATTTCTTCTGTTTTCCTGATCAAAGAGATAAAGGAAAATTGTTTTATTTGTGTGAGAGCACATAAATGACCCACTTTATGATAATTATAATTAATTTTAATACAAAATATAATAAATATATACTAAATTTTTTAAAAAATATATATTACATATTCATTACTTTTAACAGGGTTTCCTATACAAATTCAGCTAGGGACGATTGGGGGCGGAGGGGGCGCGGATCGGACAGTGGCGGAGAGGGGGGGGTTGCCGGCTGGGGGCAGGGACCACGATGGCGGGTGGTGGCCAGGCGTGAGGAGGGGGTGGAAGGCAGGGCAGTCAGCAAGGGGCGAGGTTGCGGTAGCAGGCAGTGACGCGGTCGCGGGCGGGAGGTCCAGTTCGGGTGGGTCAGGTAGGTCTGACGTGTATGGTGCGCTGCAAAAACTTGCAGCCTACCATAGCACTCCTATATATATATATATATATATATATATAGATGACCTAAGTTTTCTAAGCCCCGTGTGATCTGGGCAGTCCTAAGATCAAATTGCACCAACGCCAACGCCATGGCCGCCACCTGAGATCGGGCCGCCGGAATTCCAATTGCTGTATGAGAAAAGATAACCTGACCCAAGTTTTCTGAGCCTTATAGATCTGGGCCGCACCAAGATCAAATTACACCAACGCCATGGCCGCCACCCAAGAGCCGGCCACCTGAATTCCAATTGGTTACCTGGTTCCTGCGCCTCAGAGCAGCCGCTACGACGTCGGCTATGACGGCTACCGGTCGGTGAAGATCCTCCCCCAACGCCATCTTTTACGATCCCAAGGGAATTCCTTTGCTGCAGACCATGCACAGAGACACCCTAGCTCTCTTCCAGTGCATCTACTGTGGCAAACTCCAGCCATACCACCATCAAGTCAGTGCTTCTTGTTTAATGTTTTTGACATATTCAGATTCTTTGTTCTTATTCAAATATTCTTTATTTGATCAGTGTTGATAGAGATAATCTCTTGGAGTCCAGATACAGAGCAGGAAGGAACAGTTATTTATTTTTGAGGTATATGAAGCCTAGTTGTCTCTCTTGTCAATTACACAGTATTGACTTATGAATGGATAGCCTCTTCGATTCCATTCATAATTTTTGCTATAGTTCCTCATCTATCGTTATGTGTGAAATGATCAATTAATCAACTTACCCTACCGTCCAGTATGATCTACTTGTATATATACACCAAAGCAGGTCAAAACCGAGTAAGGCAGCTGCTGTTGGTTGTGTGATGCCTTTTATGCGCCTTTGCCCTTCAATGGATTGCCTCTGGCACAAGTACCACCACTGCCCGAAATGCGGGCAAAATGTTTTAAAAGATTTCTTCTTGTTTATAATTATTCATTGACTTGCATTTCCTTTCTTCTTTTTCAATATATAGCTTGCCTCGACGTATTAATTATGATCTGGTAAGTTAATAAATTGATGTTAATATAACTCGTTGAAGGTAGCTAGCTGATTTTGAGAAGACGGAGGCTTATGTTGTTGTGGATCCTTCAAAATGGACTGAACCAAGTTAATTTTGCTTTGCCGGCATGATATTTGGATTATATATTCTGGGAGGTTGCTTTGATATTATCATTTATGCTTGCCAATAAATTAATAGTTACAAGCGTATTTTTACTTGTCTATTGCTAAAAGTGTAAGTACTTTTAAATTGATTTATCTCAAACTATTCGAGTACTACCGAGTTACAAGAATTCAATGTTATTACAAGTACACATGAATGAAGAATACGAAATAAAATCGACCATTAAAATAACAAAATTAAATACAAAATGACAAACAAGATGACAGCTCTTGCACACGTGGAAGTAACCAAACACTAATGTAAACATAGATGTTGGTGTGGTTCGTTTATTTAGCGGGCCGATGGTTGGAACAAACTGGGCTATGAGCCTATGAGCAATGGGCAACATAGCCGCAATGTGATTGATCGCACAGTCGGATGTAATTGGAGATTGGTTTTCTTTTTTGAACCCAAGAAATTGTTCCTTTATTTTTTTTAAAGTCCAAGCTCTTGCTTTTTGTCTCCACTTACTAATAAACCCTCATGCGACTAGTGTTGCCAACGTTAGTTCGGTCCAGGTTTTACAAAACCCGAACTAGTTAGAGATAGGGTTTGGATATTTGATATCCTAAAATCTAATTCGAATTCAACCCGTTCATATCCGGGTTTAGACTTTTCAGATATATAAAAATCTAATTCGAATTCAACCCGTTCATATCCGGGTTTAGACTTTTCAGATATATAATATATCCAAAAATATTAAGATTGGATATGAATTTAAGGTGATCCGATCTATATTCGATCCAAATAGATAATATTTTATAAATTTATATTTTAAAATATTTAAACACAATTTTTTAATTATTTTTAATCTATTTTTCATTAAAATTTATATTATTTATATTATTTTAGTCAATTGGGTCAAAATGGGTTAATATGGATTTGAGTCAGATTACATGTATAGACAAATAAAATAAAATCGATATAATTTTCAGATTCAGGTTGGATTTGGGTTCGGTTTGTGATTTGGATATGAACACATCCAAATCTAACTTGAACCTATCTCTAACCCAAACCCAACGCGATAATATATACCTGAATCCGAACCTGAATATGCATATAAATACTTACCTAAACCCGATTTATCAATCTAAGATTCTCAAACCGACTTGTTATGATAATTATTTTATTTATAAAAAAATATAATATATTTTAAAAGATATATTATATATAAAAAACATCATATAAAGAAAACTAAATTTTAAAACAAAAATTAAATATTTTCAAGTTCTAGTTGTTATAAAATCAGGTCTTTTGAATCCCGAACCCGAACGTGATACGAAACATGTACTAATAAAAGCCTAAACCCTTAGAGTAGAGCCGAATTTGAACCTAAACTCCTGTATTTGTGGGTCGGGTACCTTATTTAACCGACGCTGTTGGCATGTGACGGAGACATTCTAATAACTGCCCAAGGGACAATGTGCTGTAAAAGTAAAACTCGTTAGTCATAAATCTTATTTCGGTATTTGGGATTGCATCTCATGGATCGATTCATGCTTGTGCTTTCTTCTTCTTCACTTTGTTGTCACAAATCATTTGTTTGGGCTTCCTATGCCAGTCTACAAGCTCAATAACTTGAATAATTTTTATGCGATGTGCATTATAATATGCTCCCCTCTATGATGTTACAATCAAGAGGGGTGGAAAATGAATCCCTGGGGTATAAGAAATAAACTCATTCCACTTGTGATTTGCATGGTGACGATTCGTTTCAAAATACAAAAATCTTCTTTCTATGCGGTCCTCATTACCATCATCAATAAAACCAATATACTTGCGTGTAAACTAAAGATTCGTAAGAGTGCATGCTTTATATCCCATCACCAAAGGTCATATAGCTAGGCTTATAATTTTAACCTTACCACTGAATATTTTTCATAGACCACAAGGTTTGGCGATGCCAACTGATTACATGAATGATGCGTAATTGATCGTCGTCTCGAACGCGGCCAGTAGCTAGATATTGAGAAAAATAGGTCTAGCATGAAGAGAAGGTTTCCTCAGACTAGCCCAGGTGACATGCCCACAAATCACTAATAGGTTATGGAAATGTACAAGAACCATACTTTCTGATTCGGAGATTGTAGGCAAGTCATCCTTGGCTATCTAATGAGACCCTTGTCCTCATGTAAGACCTGATCTTTCCTTCTTCTTTATGATGGCTATACAATGAGAAGATTGTCAATGGAACACATATTTATAGAGTGACGAAACTACTAAGATATACAGTTCCATAACACTTCGGTTCTACATGTATTAAGGGAATATATTCTCACAAACAGCATGGACCGCAATTTAATTCCTCCAGTTTTGAGCTGGGAATTGATTTGAATTATCTCGGATGAGCAAACAATTAAACACTACTAATATAATTAACGCCTTGCTATATATTGGTACAACCTTTGGCTCTTCCAAAGGGCAGTACTTGTGGTATGAAGAAACCAAATATTACTGATCAGTGTGGTTGCTCAAAGATATGAAGTACTTACGAACAGAATTTTTTTGACGATGTTAGCTCGATTAGTATCCGTCCAGAAACACCTTTACAAGATTCTTAACTAGCTAGCATCGCATCCCTGTGCATTGTTGTAACTGGTGTCCAACTCGTGTGCTAGTGAGGTCAATCCTTCTGACCAAGATAGAAGTCTATTGTTCCCTCTCATGTTTGACTTCTGTTTCTGTCACATCAAGCTTTGAGCTACGAATATTCATGCCAAAGTGAGTTGTGCCAAGCTTCTTCAGTTAAAAAGTCGTGTACTGCATTAGCTGTACTACTCTGTATAAAGTGTACATTACAAACTCTAATAAGAGTCAATATATATTGGAATAATTTTGAGAATATAACTTAGAAATAAAAATAATATCAGCTTTTAGGGGTTCTAATAACTTAAAAGTTTTCTCTTCTAAACTCTTGAAGGACAGTTACGTTCTCTGGTTGACAACACAGCGGAATCAGTAATTTGGAGTCTATTCTTTACTTACTTTGGAACCATACTAGTTAAATTTTTAGTACGAATCTAAAATTAAGTTTAAATGAAATGAACAAATATTTCTCTCTTTTAAGGCTTCAAAATTGAAAAAACATAACTTATACTATTTATCAATGTTAATTTAGTTAAATATATAAGATTTTATTTTCGAGTGAGAGCGTCAAATCAAGCTAACTACAAAGCCTTATAATTAAGGAGTCAAATGGAATTCTAAGGAGAAAAGCTTTTAAAAGAATAGTCATTATATGAGTAACTGGTTGTTAACACGTCCACTTCATCAATCTATTAATTCTCTTACTTTAAATCTTGCTTAAATATGCATTCGGTCTTTCCATTTAAAATTATTCACTTCAGAATATTGAACCCTGTTTTACTTAATTGACCATGCCGATCACTATCGTTTGTTTTACTCAATTATTTTATTTTACTTTGTCAATATATTTTGACCTGCATGTATTGTCATATTAAAGATGATTAAATTATGCATTATATATATATACACACACACTCGCCTTGAATAAAATTATATACTTCATGTCCAACTCAATGGCTAACCAATTATTATATATAGCTGGACTCTCCTCGTCCAATGACGACAGTTTTTTTCCCCCAAAGTATCAACAGATGTTGAAAGAAAGTACCATGTCAAATATTATACATTGGAGCAATTAAATGCGCATACCTCTACCTTAATTGTCATTTTTATACAGATGTACTTCTTTATCCTATAAAGAAATCAATTATCTTTGACTACGTTACATTTTAAGTTTACTCAATTCTAGCAAAGCAAAATTTCTTCAATTACATACACAGAAGAAAGGAAAAAACTTTTCTCCAACACATTGCTTCTACGGGCTTGAGCATTTCTTTCGGAACTCAGAAAGTATATATACTGAAATACTGACCGTCATGAAAAAGCTGGTTCTGACACGAACGATTCTGCTCCTCAACAATGGTAATTTTTACGTATACACGTATACAAGTAAAAGTATAATTAATTAGAGTAACCATCGTTTATACATATGTTAAAACCAAAAATTCAAGTATCGAGCATACCAATTAGGCACACGTGCGAACATTATACATATTTAATAAATAGGTTAAATGTAACTTATGATTTATAATCTAAAGAGACATCCTTGTATTTATCTCCTTCTTTAAAATCAATAAATCTTAGCTACAATTTCAATTTTCATGTGTTGCACTCGAAGTGTCAGAACTCACAATAATTAAAAAGGACTACCGTCCACCGCATTGCTGCCGCTCTTTTTCCTTTGCACGAGCAATTGTCACAGAGCGTTAGAAAGTACTGAAATACTAACAACCATGAAAAAACTGGTCCTGACTCAATCTGTTTCTGCTACTACTCGACCATGATAATTAGTACACATATGTATTCAACATTTTAAGAGTCTAAACAAATAGCATTTGAATCAATGGTTGCGCTAGAAGATGCATGTATTATTCTCAAAACACAATGCAAATTTACAACTACATTATGACCTCTTTAGATCGAAGCAAGCTACCATTTGGTTATTGTTGTTGTTGCAGAACAAGAATCGCATATAGACAGCTGGCGAACTCAGAAGAAAGAACACCAAAAAGTGTCATATACATCAGATAAAAAATAACTTATATACATGACTTTAATCTCTTCACAATTTTCGGAAAAGAAAGCACACCAAATCAAAATGTATCAAAAAGGAAAAAAAACACCCACTAAATGTAGGACAATCCTACATTGACAGACCAACATTCAAGTCCACTTTTGAAAAATCTCAAAATCAAAGACAGCTATAGGAAGAGATCAGCTTCAACATGTACTTCAACTACTAGATGATATAATAGCAAGCCAAATTAAACAAAGCCCAATAAAAAATGGTACGGTTATACATACATTTCGATTTTCAGATAGTACTTATAAATCTTATATTATATCAAGCAAAGGAAAAAAATTAGCTTCCTCAATCATGGAGAACAAGGATTTAGTAATTAACCAAGGTCCATTCATTTTACATGTGGTAGCATCTTTTAATTTGATCAATATTTGATGGAAACAAGAGATATAAAGTGATCTTTATACCAAAAACCACCAGGACAATAGAAATAAAAACACTGAGTAGCTAGTACTTCTACTACATATCTAAATACCTTTACCAAAGAACAAGCAGCTGCTCAATCGATATCTACTCTAACATGGCAACCAAAACCTACCCAACATTCTCTAAATCTTAATCTCCATATATCAGACTGTTCAATATGAGTGAGAACCATCAACCTACAGATGCAGAGACAGATCAAGCTCTTCATGGTCGGCGGTGGGGGAGGAGCCGGCGCTGTCAAGGTCAGCCGGCGGTGCAGAGTAGTGACCAAGCGCAGGCCCGGCGGCCATGAACGGCTCCAGGCGCTGGGAGCAGTAGCCCGGTGGAGGAGGCCCGACCTGGAACTGGGCGGCCTGGGCGGCGGTCTCGTAGGTGCGGCGGGCATTGGCCCTCTCCTTCTTGTGGGCGTTCTGGTGGCCGCCGAGGGCTTGGGAGGTGTAGAACTTACGGGTGCAGTACAAGCAGGGGAAGATGCGGGTCACCACCACCGGCACCAACTTGGACGTCGCCTGATTAGTGCTCTCCAGCACCTTGAGGAACTCGTACATTGTGGAATCCGCCATTGGCGAGCAGAGCAAGGTATAGAGAAGAGTAGGAGACAAGGCGGTGGGGAGAAAGGAGTGAAGAAGAAAAGGTTGGGCGCTTTTTATAACAATGCATGTCATGGATAATATTGACATGAAAAGTACATATATAGTGACATACATGCCCTCTGATACTTATTTGGCTACATATTATGGTTTTTGGTTTTGTATAGTAATATGATTCAAATCTCCGGTATATTTGATTTATGATGTTTGAATGACGATTGGTGGGAACGAGGGAAGGTACTGTTTTTCTCTTGCATGAAATATGCTAATTAAGACATCACATGACATATTCTTTGTCGAGAGAAAGGTGAAGAGTTGAAGAGGAATTAGAAGTTCGTTTGAACGAAGGGTGAAGTACTTTCACAAGTTGTTTGATTGAACAAAGTTTAACGCCGTTCAATTCAATGATAGGAACCTAATGTAGGTAGGTGTTTGGTCGACAGAATATCGCAGGACCAAAGGGACGGTGGCTTTACAACTTAGCATGCATGTACATGCAATCATAACCAACAAACACTCGCTGATGTAACTGATAAGGCATATATACAAGCAACCTTTCTTTTCATGTGGGGAGTTGTGGTGAAGAGGGGTAGTTTTGGTTTGGGGGCTAGCTGGTATATTGGAATATGGAAAGAAAGAGAGAAAGAGAGTATGAGAGAGAGGGAGACGAAGAATCATCACCTGAGCAGGCTTTTTGCAGAGAAGGAAGGCTTGGGATTGGTTGATGGTGATCATGTAAGATCCCACGAATCGTGTCAATGTGGGAGGAGCGCAAGCCAAACTTGGAGAGAGCCAAATGCCAATCATTTGTCGAATCAGTTTTTTTGATCACCGTAAACAGAAACAGACCCATACATTCCTTGGGTATCCAAACGTTGGAAGTACGTGATTTGCACAAGAACAAAAGGGAGAGGTAAGTTTTGAGCTTCTATAGTCTTTGCGGATTTGAAGAGCCTATGAAGGGATAGTCGTATATATATAGAATACATATGAACAATAAACAAAGTGATAAGGACGAAATATGGTCATGGCACTCTTTTTTATTCGCTTCCCTCTGTTTCTCTATTGGAAGGCTTTGGAGCAGTCTCACATGATCTGGATAATATTTCTGCGGGTAAGCACAATCTTCATTTCTACGCACTTGGTGAACTTGTACTTTTTTGTGATTCAAGATGTATTATTATTTCATAGTTACTAATGAAAAAATTCTTATTATAATTTCTACAATGGGCGTTTGTATATTCGATTTGAAAAGGACGTGCATATATTTGCAGCTAGTTGATATATATGTATAGCTGTCCATACCTGATCACATATAGCTGCCCACTGAAATTCTAAAGGTGATGTGATGAAATTTGACAAATTGAATCCTCAGATTGATCTACGTTATATGCACTTTTAATTCCTCGATCTAGTTAATGGTATGTACAGTACACTCATGCAACATTTTTAAGTGTATAATTCTTTTAATGACAATTTTTATGTACACATAATATACTAAAGTCAGCGAATGCCATTTTCACTTTACGTTAATGAATGTCTATTTGTTTTATAATCAGTCTGCTTCACTACATTCACAAATTAACTAATATGATGTCGATAGGTTTTATGATTCAGCTTTTAACTCCCTATGTGTCTATATATTTGAGTGGAATCAAGAGCACGAGTTTCCAAATTATAATGTGAATCATAATTTTAAATGGTACCATAATTTGTTGCATTTTAAATACATTAAGATATAGACGCGACTTAAAACAACCTAGTACAATTAGGCAAAGTTGAAAATATATACCTAGATGCATCCTCATTCATATATTGGATCTAATTTTGGATATTAAATGTGTGAATAATTCAAAAAATCATAATCCATCTATTTTAGAAAATTCTGCCTTTAAAATTCTTATATTTTTTTGCCTATTAGCTTAAATCCAGTATACTCCAACCCACCGTGTAATATAGTCTTATGTCAGATATATACTATTTACAACAGCTCATTCCAAGTATAAATTAAAGATTTATAGATATATCTCATTAATGTACTAAATTTTACCTCAATATATATTTAATATGAGATTAATTTGAAGGATATCATGGGACTTTCATGTTCAATAACATAAACAGACAGTCATTTTACACCTTTTTCAATCTGTTAAACTCAAACGTTGGCATAGATAACTTAGTCAAGCAGTTTTGAGTAAATTCTGAATAGAGTGCTCCCACGCCCTAAGTTTCTGGACATAGAACTACGATCCCACAACCCGCACATTGGTCATGTACTCATATGTATATCAGTTTCATTCAAGAGTATATTGGTACTACTAGCCAGAACTACGATCCCACATCCCGCACATTGGCCTTGTACTCATATGTATATCAGTTTCATTCGAGAGGATATTGGTACTACTAGCTCACTCGTGATATGGAAATTCAAGTATCATTATTACCAGATTTCTGATCAAGTGCGAAGCTAAGAAGGGTGAGAAGGGTACAATCAGTCTGCCATGGCCTGGCGACGTACCGATCCACACCATTGTATTATTCTGATTGATGTGCTTTAATAACTGAATCAGACTTCTGAATCGATTCGAGGTTGCGTAAAGTTGATCGGATTATTGCAGATCTTGCTAGATCTTAGCAAGACATTGATCGATCAGCTATTTCCATAAATTGTTTGTAGAATACAAGCCATTTAAATTTTGTCTAAGTATGATTTCTGAAGTGTATATATTTATATTTATGTAAAATCAAGCGTCACCTACATTTATTAGAAAGCCTAAGTTTATTTTTTTTAAGGATTAAGGTCTGAAGTGGCTATCTTAAACCAAGCAGTATTATTCACAAACCATATTTTCAAAAGAGAAAACAATAATAAATACCATATTCTATTCCTGCCACATGAGATGAGGTGCATGACAAAGTAATCCGTTGATATATGTCAAATGAAAGAAAGCATGCAGGTGTTTATTTACCCATGCATGCAATATATCAAACAATATAGATATTAAGTCCTCCTTAATTACTCAACAAATTATATATCAACATTAAGAAACCCAAAAAGAGTACATTGTATATTGAATGACAACATCTGCTCGGTGCGCATAAAAAAAGGTAGCCACCGATGTCAAAATCATACATGAAAAGATGAGCATTGACCAGAACACTTGACCCGTTACCCGTTAACTTTCTCATCTCATCATGTTCCAGCTCAGATTGCACAGCCAATGTAGTAGTCCTTAGCTCCACTTCACTAACGACCGGCAAGATTCCAGTTTCTTCTTCCAAAGACGACCTGAAACGTCATTAGTGACAGTGAAATGTTTTATATGGGTCTCCGTAACTCGAGGACATCCTATTATATTCGTGTATGAAATTGTATATATAATTAAGTACTAGTACATGAATTCTCACATATTAAGTAATATACAAATATGCATTGATAAACATAAAAGGGCATGCCAAATAACTTCCACATAGATTTTCTCACTTATATTAAAAATTCAGAAGCGGTCACAAGATCGCGGTAGAATATCGATGCCGTAGTACGAACAAAATAAACGATCCTTCTTTTTAAGAGGCGTACGTTTAACTTTCAAGATTTAGGCATTTTATGAAAATATTATATAATTGCTTCTTGTTTGGTTGTCCCTCCTCTCTAAGTACATATAAAAAGGCTACCATATTTTGGGAAAAATTAAATTTTTTTAGAAATGCTCTTCGGGAAAACTTTTCTTTATGGTGTGGAGAAAAAGGGTGATGAAGAGAGAAGAAAAAAATGGTAGATCGAAGAAAGATAAATATTTTATTAGATTTATTTGTAATCGTTAATGATAATTTTGTCAAGTTCTTAATCTATAATATTCTTTTGGTATTATCTTTATTTTTGATTAATATCAATTTTATAGAAATTATAATAAATTTGTATTTAAGAATTTGTTCTCCCATAGATATTTTTTGTATGGAGAAACTTTTATACACCTCCGTTATTTCTTGGGCCCCGTAGATATAGTTATTTAATTTTTCCTCAAATATAAAAATTTTCACGTAAAACTAGTTTTGTTCATATGAAATGGTATTTTTGCAATTTATTTATGTGCCTATTTTGATTAATATTTTTCATCAATTATGTGTTGAAATGAGAATGTTTGGTTAATATTAACATTCTCTACAGCGTATTGGAAGCTAGTGGCCGGTTGTAAACATTAAAAATATATCCTTATAAATTGCACAACAGCTGGATCGATATTGAAGAGGTGCATGCATGCAGCTCATTATATATATATATATATATATATATATAACGTCTAATCTTATAGGATTAAAAAATTATTTGCCGGAATTACTTTACGAGTTTAATGTACAGCTACTTGTGAGAATCATGAGGCAACCGATGAGGGTCTATAGCTATGGACTGTGACTCAGCTCGTTGAACCGATCTGTTACCCAATGCCTTAATAAATATAGATGAACCCTGAGAGTGTATAGCTATGGACTGTGACTCAGCTCGTTGAACCGATCTGTTACCCAATGCCTTTAGAAATATATATGAACTGCTGGGAACTTTCTTCGCACAACAAAAGACAAGGAATTGGGAAAATGAATAACAATATATAGTCTAACACAAAGTACTAACAAATTATGGCAATTCGCTTATTCCTATTATAAGTCAAATCAGGATTCAGAATTGCACACTACAAGCTTCTGAGAATTTATAAGCTATATCTGCCGTTAGACCAACTAGCCAAATAAACCCCAGGAGCCATCCATGGGTTACGTTAAAAAATCATCTCTAGAATACTACAAAGATGTCATAAATATAATTTACTAATTTAGTTAATATATATATATATCTTAAAACATATTGTAAATATTAAAATAGCTTTTAAAACATTAAATAAAATTCAAACAACCTAAATTGTGAATATTAATTCATGTAACAGGCAAATAAATATAATAAGTCAATTTACTAATAAATTAGCTTGAGATGAACACACAGTTAGTAGGTTGTAAATTCTATTCATAATATTAGTTATACAGGCAAGATTGTAAAAAATTAATAAAAGCTACATTTAATTTAAGAGATGGAACAATAGAGTCAGGCAATATTTAATTAAAACTTAAAATTTGTTCAATTAATCCTGGAAACTAAAAAAAGGAAAACAATCAAAATTAAATGTACGTTAGTACCAAATAGAAAAAATAAAAAATTTGTTATAACAAAATCGGACTGAAGTTACATTGACAAAGAGTATGAGAATGAGCCATTTTTTTTAATTTGAAATTTTTGTTATTCAGTATTTATAGAATTAAAAAAATTTCAATTAAAAGATATGGTAGAAATTACTAGTGGATATTTTAATGCTTTTATCCATTTACAATGTATAGTATACAAGTACACAAACAATATTGAAAATATAAAATTTGACATAACGGGTATTAGGCTAGTGATGTTCCATAGTAATGAAATTGATAATCTTAATGATTTTGAGGGAGTTAGTGGAAGTCATAGTTAGTTTACTACTACATATAGTAAAAACATTTTGCTACCAATATTTTTGTTACAAATACTTAAAATATGATTAATGATGTTTCCCAATAATGAAATTTATAAATATTATATGAAGAGCCATTCTTGTTTGTTAGGAAGAGTTATACGAAGAGTTGTAGCCGTTTGTATGGAAAGATCACCCCCGTTTGTAAACAGGTAGGGTAGATTGTGAGAGTCGATTTGTAAGGAATTAGTCACTCCGGTACACACCAAAGAGGCTCTTGCCACACAATAATCCAAACATCCATAGCCAGTATAATTAAAGCTATTATCAGGCTCTACAATTCTTAAACGGTGAAATGGTTCAGTATATTATATAGTTCAAATGCGGTTGACGGTTGGTGAGTACATACATATTGTTAAATTAGTTTTTTTAAAATATTGTTAAATCACTATTTGCTCATGTTAGAAATATGGCTAGAATTAGACCTCGTTTCGTAGAAGTAGATCTATCTTACATGAGAAACAAACCAAGGTGATCTGATTAACCTAACAAATCCCAAGATTACTTCCGTATAATAAATAATAAGCAAACTCCTTGAGGAATATGAAGGCAAGTCATTCTTGGCTACCTAAGAAAGACTCGTCTTCATATTAAGATCACTTTCCCAGCTTGCTACATGCAATTTTATGGCTCGTTTGTTTCAATGTAAATTAGCGTGACATTAATTTATAGTTCATAAGTACATGTTTAAAAGATTAAGGATTTAAGGTGCGTCCCGTTCACCTCCTCTTCTTCCATTTTAAGCTTCATGGAATATATTCTTATGATCTGTTAGGCTGATCTGTTAGGCACCAATTCCAGATCTTCACTTTATTGCCCTCCTCAATGTTTCCTCTTCTATCAGCCTCTTTGGTATCTTTGGATTGGAGAAAGGAAGCTAATTGATGCACAAATTGCACAATATTGTTCATGTCAACTGCACTTTCAAATTGGTCGCGGACAAGGACACTGTAATTTGACCTTCAATCGTTGCGCACGACATGGAACAAATGCAAAAAAGTTTTCTTGGAGCCCTTTTTCTTTAGCTCATTGACTTCATTTGCTTTATAACCTGTGTCTAAGTTACTTTTCCATAATACTCTGGTAAACCATTCGTCAAGGTCCAGACCCTTAGTCCTTACCGCATTTCCAATCAGAAACTTTGGGTTCGGACTTGTCAGCGTTGGCGTGATTTGGAGTGAGTATATAAATTTCTCCTTCTACACTTGACAACGAATGAGTTACACTCCTTTTTAGATGCTTAAAATAATCTCATAAGTCCCCATATTAACTCCTTTTTAGATGCTTAAAATAATCTCATAAGTCCCCATATTTTTGGCATTTTTTGCCTTTAAAAATCTCAAATTGACAATTGTGTTGATTTTTTAATTAGAAGTAATACTTTTTTAGAATTAAAAAAAGATTTTCTTAGCTTGTGCATGCGTCTTCTTGGTAATTAAGCTTCTCTTTTAGAATAATTAAATAAGATGTTGTATTACACCCCGCCTGCGTTCAAAAGAAGACCAAGTTATTGAAAGTTGTCAACCCTTGAGGACTACTATTTATGAGAACCGGCCCGTGGGAGGAATCAGGATATTTCGGTGCTGCCATCACCACCAATAAGTACCGAAATTTTTTGAAAAATTGAGACCATGGATTATGATAGTATAATCTATTTTGATTAAGGAGCTGCACTTCTGTCCCAACTTAGTGTTGGGATTTTAACACACAAAATTTTAAAACTTCATGTTCTGTGTTTTGACAAGCAAATAAATAAAGGATAAAAGATAGATGACACACAAATCTAAACGTAGAACCTCAAAAGGAAAATCACAAACCATCCACAATAATCAAATGGGCACACACATTGGGCAAAGCCGGTATATCATTTTCATCAAACAAAGCTGGCACACACATCTCATCATCATCTAAAAATGTTGGATACACATTCAATTGGGAACACTTAACCTCTAACGGGAATACATTCCAAAATTAGAAATACACTCAACCTCTAATTAGAATACACTAAAATTAGGAATACCCTTAAACTCTAATTAGAACGCACTTCAATTAAGAATACCCTCAAACTCTAACTGAAACATACATTAATTAAGAATACCGTAAAATTTTAATTGGAACACTCTTGGAATACCCTCAAACTCTAACTGGAACACACTTCAATTAAGAATACCCTCAAACCCTAACTGGAACACACTTCAATTAGGAATACCCTCAAACTCTAACTGGAACACACTACAATTAAGAATACCCTCAAACTCTAACTGGAACACACTTCAATTAAGAATACCCTCAAACTCTAACTGGAACACACTTCAATTAGGAATACCCTCAAACTCTAACTGGAACACACTTCAATTAGGAATACCCTCAAACTCTAACTGGAATAGACTTTAATTAGGAATACCCTCAATAATTAGGAATACCCTCAAATTCTAACTGGAACACACTTTAATTAGGAATACCCTCAAAAACTCTAACTGGAAGAGACAATCTAATTGGGATTGGGAAATCCCTATCTTGCGAGGAGAGGCTTTCCCTCCTCACAGAGAGAGAGGGAGAGCCTCACAACCAATGAAACCAAATAACACATTCTTGAGTTGTTTTATAATTATCATATATGTACAACTACATATTTATAAATAATGGATATAAAACATTATACACGAAATACAACCAACCTCTTAAATACAAAGAGTCAAATACCAAATATTCCTCGCCTTCCACAATTCTATTCGAATTTCTCATACCTCTTAAAATAATTTTATATCTTTACAATTCCCTATGTAGTTGTATACATTCTCACATTCGTCCCTTCCTATACGGAACATACTGTGGTTGGAAAAGAAATACAACCTCCCGTCTTGCCCATGTGGAAACTCGTTGAAAATTCTCCCACTTTGCACCACTTGTCAAACATCAAACACCATTGTTGACCACTTGCCAACTGCCAACGAGGGGGAATATTTTAACACGTAGCATTTGCCTTTTTCAGACATGAAGGCTATACCATTGGCCGTGTTTGTTTCTCATGGCGTTGTATCCTTCATATTAGTTTCTTTTGAGCCTTCCATATCCCTAGGATCATTGTTTTTTTTTAATCTATTTTTTAAAAGATTATTACTAAAATCGAGTAACTTGATCACCGGACAAACGAGAAAAAATAATACAAAATTAATGGGGCTTGACAATGTGTCTATACTCTTTCAAATTAGATTAGATCAGTTTCCATTATCGAACATTGAAGAATTATGCAAGACTTATGTCTTGATCATTACAATAATGCATGCAAACCCTCATTTCTCTCCTCCATCCAATACTATACTAATTTATATAACTTTCTTTTTACAGGTAGGAGTCAACTCCAAGTCAGCTAGTCCTACCAAATCGAGTCCAACTCTCGAGTTGTGATTAAGTGAATCAGCGGAAAATAGTTTGGGAACATGAAATCCCATAAGCGTTGTTCCTGTTTGGAGTACTTTAACTTGTTACTTGGCGGGTCGGAGAAGTTACTTCCTACCAAATTGAAGGAACACATACAAATGGGTATACTGGAAAATATAGAATTCTGTTTACGAGTATGCTATGATATGAGAATCATATGCTTGGAAGGTATGATAACAAAAATGCTACAGTGCAGCGCACGGCCCGTGGGCAGCCCACGGGCCTCAAACCAGAGCTCCACCCGTCCAACCTGCCTAACCCGTCCGACCCACCCGCCCGCGAACCCACCCGCCCGACACCGTCCGCCCGCCGCCGCCCGCCCGCCGCCCTGCGACCGACCCTCTTCGCCGCGGTGGAGGGGCGGGCGGCTTGGGGGCCACGGCAGGGGGCGGGCGAGGGGGTCGCCACGGCTTGGGGCGGGTGGGCGGGCCGCGACGGGCGGTAGGGTTGGTCGGGTCGCGGTGGGGGCCGGGAGTAGGGCTGCGGGCGGCGCTTGCCAGGGAAGCCGCGGCGAGGAGGGTCGGTCGCAGGGCGGTAGGCGGGGTCGGGCGGCGGTGCTGTCCGAGGGAGCCACGGTAGGGGGGTCGGTCACAGGGCGGCGGGCGGGTGGTAGGCGGGGTCGGGCGGGCGTGGGCGTTGGGCAGGGCGTCGGGCGGCGTCGGGCGGGCGGCGAGGCGTTGGGCAAGGCGGGCGGCGTCGGGCAGGTGGCTGGTTCGGACGTGCGGGCGGGTCAGACGGGTTAGGCAGGTCGGCGGCTGGGTATGTGGATTTGAGGCCCGTGGGCCGTTGGATTTTCATCCAATGGCCCACGGGCCATGCGCTGCAAGAGGGCTGCAGCGCATTGTAGCAGCCCTCCTTATGATAAATACAAAAATATGTGAAATTGCAAGAATATATAGGTATCATCTTAGGGAAACAAAAAATTGTAAGACAAATTGTTATTTTGTTTGAGAAAAAAATTAATGTGTGGTGCAAATAATTAAGCTGGTCGTGCACGAAAAAATTTCCTACAGTACTGCAGTACTAGATGTGATCAACATCTAGATTTGTTTTTAGTGTAAAATATGTATTAGGTAAGAGTAAATAATGCATATAAGTAGTTAAATGCAAGCATTTGGAGGAACCAAATTTGAATATGCAGGCCGCTCACCTAGATGCAATTTGTTGGTGTAATTGTGATATACACCAAACTCTTTGATTCACAATGTTGTGATCTCAACTTTTACTTCAATAGGAGAAATATGATAAACAAGAGGATGGCTATGTATTCACACTTAAAACATAAAAACATAAAAACAAAGGAACATCCACTTGACATAAGCCTCCATTAGTTAATCTAATCGCACCTGCCACTATAAATTAAGTAACTTACCAACAAGCTGCTCAAGTTTTCCATCTTCGATGAATGGCTTCCATCTAGTTATCTACATATCAAGGAAAGTAGGGCTAGCATGAAAGCAAGAATCTCTGAGATTAGCTAGGATGACTCGCCAACATTAAACCCGGCATAGTGCTTGCTTTTGAGTTTTGAAGATGTGAAATATGCATATGCACAATCCATGAGTATGTAGGCAAGTCATCCTTGGCTATCTAATGAGACTCAGATTTCCATGTAAGACCTATTTTCCTCCTCACACCTTGAGCTGCTGCTGCTGCCATGAGAAGGCCCCTTAGTTGACCTCTATTTATAGATGCAAGGAGAAGAAGATCAGATGCCAAACACATAAAATTCTTCACCAAATATTAGCCCCCATTGCCATGAGTTATCTTCGTCAAAGAATATATTCTAGCAAAGAAGCTGGGACCAGTTCTAATTGCACCTATAATAATCTCTTTAAATCCATTCATCTTGCAATTAAACACCAGGAAATTATAGGTATCTTTGACCTTACATAAGGTAGTCCTGCTTACTTAGGGCCGTATTGAAATGGGAAGAAAATACATCTAAAGAATATTATGGACATTTTGGGAAGTAACAAGTGTGTTCTATGTATTACCCATCTATAAAGATCTAAATGTGTTCTTTCATTAGTTAAAACTTAAAACTATGTAAATATCTATTTACTCTTACAAATATATTTTGAGAAAAAATATTTCATTTTTATCTATAACAGTGTATTTTTAATGGCCCACCATTCACGCATCTTGCAAGTCATGCTACTAGCTAGTTTGCATATTTGACATGTTTAATTGGTTTGGGCCTAGTATATCTTATGATCCAGCCCATTGTCTTGCTTTACACGGCCCTTGTGATTGTATTTTGAGTTGTTAGAAGAAGGCCCATTGTAACGGGGTAATAATTAATCTCAAGATTTTTGGCGCCATTAATGTAGTTTCCTGTGGGATGGTTTAACGCTCGCAAAATTTGGGGCTGGAAATGGTCGGCCAGGTTACCGGTTTTACCGACAGCTTTGAATGAAATTCATATAAAATTACTAAGTATATTCCTTACCATTAAAAAAATAATAAAAAAGGTTGTAAATTTAACCACACAGTTACCATTTTGAAACGGTAGTCACAAGAGCATTTGCTATTATCATTTTACAGTTTTACTGATTTATTGTTTTATTTTTATTTTTAACGTAAAAATATAATTATATTGATCAATTTTAATAAGTAGTATTATTACTATGTTTATTTATAATTTTGTGTTATTATATCCTTTTACAAGTTG
>JAURVB010010747.1:0-11537 GCA_033002965.1 Piper betle
ACTTGCTCGTGATACGTGCGAGTCAGTCTTTCCCATCTTTCATTTCATTGAAACCCGATAAAATTATATATAGGCTTGTTAAGGGATTTATATAATATGCCCAAAGGCAAATTGCGTGGATCTTATTTTTGAAATCAAACTCGAAGGTTCTCATCCTCGAAGGTTATTAATCAAGAAAATTGGTTGACCAAATGGTCCGGGTTAAGTGGGATCCGATACTTAGCCCATCCTGCACGTAATAAAACAAACTTTCAATAGAATAGAACGCAAAATAGGGAACGAGTCCTAAATAGAACTGGGAGAAGTTCCAAGAGTGTTCTTGCGCCTAGGTGGCAAGCTCCTATTCCATACCTACACATCAAACTAAAAGCTAAGACCCACTTATGATGCATTCACACACTCTATAGCATATACATACCAATCATACATCAATCTCATATAAGTTTTCCTTACTTAACGTTGCATTAAATTACAATACTTACTTAGTTTACCTAAGTAGTTCCTTAACATTCGTTTTAATACAATTCGATCAAGCAAATTTCATATTTTTATTCATAATAAAACAACAAACTCATCAATTTCATTAATCCTAGCATGTTGTGCTAATAATTATCACCTTTAATAAATTAAGTCGAAGTTAATCATACCTCATGTCATCGGCAATCGGGGATGACTAGGGTTTTGTTGTGCAGCTCAAGACTCAAATTTGGCACCCGTCAGCCTCCGAAGTTCGATCGGGTTCAACTGGATGAATTCGGCAAAAGATCTAGTAAATTTTAGCGAATCTAGTTATCTTGCGGTTTCTGCCCATTTTCTAGTAGTTTCCAACAGTTTTCTAGCTGCTTACCAGCAATTTTTGAGCGAGACAATTAGGGCTATGGGTTGGCACCTGCTCGGCGAGCTCAACCCAATAGTGGTGACGGTGAGGGCAACAACAGTGGGTTTGTCGGCTTATCTAATCGGGCCTCGGTGGCAGCACTGGGTATGGGGGAAAGGGTGAGGGAGTTGAGGGGGAGGTGTTGACAGCACGGTAGTGCCAAAACGATGTGGAGGGTGGCACGGTCGCACGGCAATTCAGCATTGTGGAGACCGAGCGGGGATTAGGGGTGCTCGGGGTGGCATGGCAGGGCTTGGCGGCATCAATCGACAGCGGTGTGGTGATTGGAGGTGGCGTCAGCTATGAGAATGGAGGCGGCAATCAAGGTTTAGGGAGAAAAGGAAGGGATGATGGTCAGTGGTATTTTTGTATACAAAACTTGACTTGACTCCAACTCAAGTAAAAAATAATAACTAACTCATAATAAATCCTTAAAAAATTCAGGAAAATAAGGAAGAATCCCATAAAATATAACATATACCATAACATTACAATAACAATACAAGTTTTATAATTAATAACCCACCCAAACTGCCCTATAACGCATCCTAATGCGTTATTCGGCCTAAAAATAATTATGTGGTCTAATACTAAAATAAATAAAAAGCAATCTGGGCGTGCTCTTATATATTCTGATAACTCATTCTACTATTGTCTTATTGACATTATCATCATATACTTGGGTACATATAACCCTCGTTGTTCATAATACACAACCAGCCATGGCTTAACACGCGTATTTTGAAATTGAATCAACTAAAATTAGGAATTGAACCGATCAGTTCTGACTATAAAACCCAGACTCGGGTCATAAGTTTTACAATACCAGTTTGAGCCCTTGGGAAGTGTACCATACTCCACAGTGTTATTAACTCAATGATAGAGCACGCCCCTGATAATTGCATCGGGTCAAACACATCAAAAGGAGCAAAAATCCACTTTGATTATAAATTTTTAAAAAATCATCAAATAGTAGATTGTGGGCACCGAAAACTATGGATTAAGTCATGGATTCACGTTGACCCACGTTAAAAATCTTCTTTGTCTCATAATTTTATGCTTTGTTGATCATTAACTCTTGATTTCAATAATAGGGGCTTGGGTCAACCCTATCTCAACTCACCCTTCAGCACACAAGCATCATAGCCAACCATTGAGTTAGAGCAAGCAAATCCGTGCACAAGCATAACTATTTTAAATTTTTTTGGTAATTAATCTACTATCTTACCAACCAAACAAAACCTAAATTGTGATGTTTCTTCTTATATATTTTTTCCCACAGGCCCCCATGTAATGATCCAAAGTAATTGATTTATATCTATTAGTTATTATAGTTTAAGTACTTCTAGAATGTTGTAGGCCTAAAATTCAATTAACTTCAAATAATTTCAATCATTTGATATCAGATATTGATAATTTAGAAATTTATATATTTAACAAACATAGTATTAATCTATTTGTAAAAACAAAACCCCACGTTAATTTCGACTAGCCAATCATACATATGAGTCAATTAAAGCCACTTAGCAAGCGGGTCTTTTAAAGTCAAGTTGGATCTACTATTACATTTGTCACTTTTTGGACTTAAAAACCTCCCTCTACTAACTGAGCTTCTCTTTTTTAAACACAATAGAAATATGTAAGCACATTAATTAATGGATTGATATTGTAAGAAAAGTAGAATTTATCAAAAAGTGACTAGTTAAGCGCCACTTAGACAACTCAACTATTAATATATTTTAAAGTTTCAAACTCATATGTATTATAAATGTCACACTACTCTCAACGGTTACTCCATATTGCCCACAAGGCCACCACCTTGCATTTGTTATCTATTCGTAAGTCCGCCCTATACAACCCATTGAAATGAAATATGAGTTAGCCAGCTCGATTCTTGCTTTCTATTTCGTAAGCAACTGGAGTTGAGGGATATCAGCGAAAAAGAGATGCAAACATGGCCAATGGAGAGCGGTGCGGAGAGACGCAAAAACTCGAAGACAGCATTTTTGTCTTGTGAATGAGGATAAGTTGTTAAAAGGCCAAAGCCCGTGGATGGCTCGTAGGATTCCTTGAAGACCCACAAATTGAGATTGTAATTTGTAAGGCTCTTGTCACAAAAGGAGCTTGCCAATGGGAAGAAGGCAGCCTATACTAGCAGCTTTATCAGTGGAAAATATTATAAAATCAAAATCCAAATTCACCGCTGGCCGGCATCTAGTGCATCCATCACTTTCTTCCGTCCTTCCTTTCGAATATTAAATTATATTTATTTATATAACAAAAAAGATAATATATGTTATTATATACCTTTCATACTTATCCGATATTATATATTTTAAAATATTTATCTTTTATGATATATTAAATATGTGGATTAGATTATAATATGCCATACTGGATAAGCATAGACATTTGATAACAACGTTATTTTTTAACAAGGAAGGTCATATGTTGCGATGAAATGCCTATGTTAATTACATATCTCGCCAAGGCAATACAAGGTGATTGTTGGAATTGTAACACACAAAATTCTTAAATTTTTTAATATACTTTACCAAATAATGAATAATAGTCTATAAATACATAATAATTTAATGTAAAACCTCAAAATATAAAAAAAACCACAAACCATCTCATTATAATTAAATAATGGGCACACATACTTTGGACAAAACCAATACATCAAATTATTCTAATTAAGATATACATCCAATTAGGAATAATCAACTCAAACAGAAATACACTCCAATTAAAAATATACCAAACTCCAAGTAGAAATACATTCAACCTCCAATTAAAAATACACTTTAACTGAACACACTCCAACTCTCTTCAATTCTATTTCATTCACAATAACTATACATACATATATATATATATATATGTATGTATATATACTATATATATCAGGATAAATACACTCTTGTATTTCACTCACAACACAACTACATATATATATATATATAGAAAAAGAAAATCAACCACGTAGATATGAAGAGCTAAATACTAAATACTCATCATCTTTAATAATTCTTCTCGAATTTTTCATACCTCTTAAAATAACTCCATATCTTTACGATTCCCTATATAATTGTACTGTCTTTTCACATTCATCATACGATGAGGGACTCCAACAATAACTCCCATTTATATATCAGACGTGGCCTGAAAATATCATTATCTGACACACTCCCCTTAAATCAGACGGCACCCACCTGACACCTACCTCTTAAAATCATCTGGTAGAACCCATAAAAAATAACAATAATCGATGTAGGTAAACCCTATTCAAACTTTACTCTAATATCACTTATTAGATCCTTTGGGCTCCCATGCAAGCTCCGAAATTACTGTTGAACCTTTAAGCCCTCCGAAAAAGACTTTAAACAACCAAAGGAAACCTCACAATAAGTATTACGGACCTCTCCTAATCAAAAAATTTACTTAAAAAATAAGACTTTTCATTAGCTTATATACAAGTCACTAACAATCTCTATGGCCGATATGATATAAATCCAACAATAATACTCTACCTATAAACAAAACTAAGCTAATTAATTTATGAGCTCATTTTAGACATATTTATTATTTTTTATCATGAAAGATGTTTACATATGGGTGAGAAAAAAGATAGAGTTCGATCCAACAAAACACAAGACAGAAGAAATTGTTCAATTTAATGATACTCAACAGTGTTATCCCATACGTGTGCTTGTTAGCATTCCTTTTTGGAGAGAGAGAGACGCGTCCGCGAAAGGATTCTGATCATTCAAGGGTCTGGGAAGACTGATATAATGGTAAGTTCCAAAATTAGTTTACCGCGATCACCTTATTTTGGGTCAACCTTGGCGGAGATGATTATAATTCTTTATTTTTACATGTTACACTTCTGATATTTATTTTTACATGTTTCACTTGTTTGGTTGATATCTACTATTTTTTGTTTCTCTTCGTCTTCTCTGTCTTCTCTTATGATTGATTTTGATTGTTGCTTCTTTTTCTGTACAGTTTTCAACATATCCACCTTTTATTTATATTGCCTGTGAATCAATTTCCAGAGGTTGATCTGGTACTTGCTTGGTTTGGCTTGGAACAGGTAACATGATCGCATATTGGAAAGCTTCATAGTGAATAGATGTTCTGACTTATTGAGCTCCAGAAATTTCCTCCGAATGGGATCTGAAGGATCATCAGGTGTCATAGTACATGTCACTGGCTTCAAGAAATTCTATGGCGTTGCTCATAATCCCACTGAAACAATAGTCAGTAACTTGGGACAATTCATGGAGAGGGAGGGGCTACCCAAAGGTTTGGTTTTAGGCAGTTGCACGGTTCTGGAGGCAGCAGGACAAGGAATTCTTGCCCCACTTAATCAAATATTTGAATCAGGCCGTAGCTCTGGATTCTCCAAGCCAGAGCGTGTAATTCTTGTAAGTTACCTTTCTTCAATCGTGATAAATTGATGGGCCGAGATAGATTTACAGGGGAGGTCCAAAATAAACTATTCTTGGTCAATTTATGTTTCTTTAAGGAAGTTCTGTATCTGTTATGCAGCTCCATCTTGGAGCTAATGGTAGCGCAAGAAAATTTGCAATTGAGCAGCTAGCTGTTAACGAAGCTACTTTCCTCTGTCCTGACGAAATGGGGTGGAAGCCACAGGTGTGTTTACCTTGTGTTAGCTAATTATTGTTTTTGTGGTTGGAGGACATCCCATCATCAAAATATTGTATAATATAAGATCCCATCTCCAGCACCGTTTTTTATACTTGGTGAAAGAAATAAAGAAAACCAAAAACAGGGTTGGAGGGAGATTAGTTGCTGTCGATCTTGAATAACTTAAATTGTCCCACGCGCCTAAATATCTAAACCTATATTTTCTGCTTTCTCTGTGCAGAAAGTGCCAATTGTCCCCTCGGAGGGTGGCATCTCGAAAATGAGAAAGGTTGGTGCATTAAGAACTTTGAATTCTAAAGATTTCTTGCATCCAAGTTTGAGGGCCTTTATTTCTAGTCATAAGCTTTTGCCATCTCGTAGGAACTTAATGTTAAACTGATGGATCTATTCTCATGAGTATTTTCAGACTTCCCTTCCTGTCAATGAAATCACTGATGCGTTGGCAAGAAAAGGATACGATGTCGTACCTTCGGATGAACCAGATAAATTTGTATGCAACTTCGTATATTATCATTCTCTCCGATATGCAGAGGAAAATGGGTTAGAGTCATTGTTTGTACATGTTCCACTCTTCTATACTATAGACGAGGAGACCCAAATGCAGTTCGTTTCGTCTCTCCTAGAGGTGCTTGCGTCGTTAAACTAGCGGTTAAAGGCCATCAATCATCCTGCAAGCTTTTAAATTTTTTGATTTCCCTAGAGCTGCTGTGTATGAAACTTGAATGTCTCCCGCCTGTTCATATCGGTATTTTGATCTCGAGTTAAGGGTTGTATATTATGGCAACTTCAATATTTTATATATATATACGTTTCACTCCTCTTTAGAAGAACTTTTTACAAATAAAAGTGAGGATTAAAGCTAATTACAAAAGGAAATATTTTATTATGACAAAATAGTCGTTAGTTAAATTTAAATAAAATAAAAAAATTTTTTTATTTTTTTAATAAGGCGACTAGTCGCCGGCTGATCACCCCTTGGCTGGCCAGCTTGGCCGCTCCTAGGCCAAGGGCGGTTGATCCAACCACTCCTAGGTGACGGTTGCTCCGGCCACCCTTGGCATAAGGATCTGGTCGTCCTGATTTAATCGTCTAAGGTTGAAGGCTTGCCTATCATATAGGAGACTTCTCACTTCTTCTCAATAACGACAAACATGAGTAGGTGCATCACCACCACCCTCACTCCTTAAGACTTAGGACCACAATGTAGGATTCTACAAGTTTGTCTTGAAGAAGAGTAAGAAGAGGGAAACTAACCAAGTTTCATCCTCTAGGGCACTACCTGAGGCCACAGTTGAAGAAGATGAAATATCTTTAGAACAACTAAGAGATTGAGGAGGAGGAACCTAGAAGAGAGGAGTCGACACATTGGGAGAAGGCAACACAACCCCTACCACCACCACCTCGCAATCAAACTTGAGAAGCTTTGGATGTACTTAGTGAGAGAGTGGATGACATGGCGTTGGGACTCAAGGATATGAAGAACTAAGAGGTGCTCGTATGTGATCTTAGAGCACACCTTGGTTTCCGTCTCCATGACTATTCCTTCTATTATCCTAAGTCGTCCCAGTTCATCCCACGTGTAAAACTCGGGCTGTTCACTCAATAGTTTTAGTGTCGGTTCCGATTTGACCTAGGTTTTACATTTTTGCCTGACCCTTTTTGTCGTATATTTGTGTGTGGGTGCTTTATGAGCCAAATATCTAACTTCCCTGGTGTTAGACAGACTTGACAAGATAGTACGTAACTACAACCGTCATTACTTCTTTTGTTTCATTCTTTTTTGTCTCTCTCTCTTTTTTTAAAATGACTATGATCAGACAATTTTTGTCAAATTTTCTTAAAATTTCCTCCCTTATTTTCTTCACCTCATAATTACTTCCCTCTCAATTAGTTGCAAATAACCCTTCCTTCTTATTAGCACTATGACTTATAAAGAGAAATTCTTAGTTAGTCACGCTAGGTCAAGGTAAGAACATGTGTTTCTCCAAATTAGGATAGAACATGGAGTATGTTAGGGACACAATCAAGAAGTCAATGTTGGGTGAAGTTGTTTGAAACAAAGGTATAATAAAGATGGCCAATGTACGCCCTAATGATCAAATCTCACCTAAATCACTTCCTAATTCGTCCAAAATTCCCTTCGCCTTGAAAATCCTAGTCTTGAGATTTTAATTCCGCTTTGTCCTATACCTACAAGAATTCTCGTTTATCCTAACAAAATTGGGTACTAGGTTGGATACTAACATGGTTGTTTTAAAACATGACTCGCTGACATCTAATCTACGCGTGCAAAATTTATTATATCCAGATCATGCTATGAACAAAAACTAGAATGCCTTATTTGTTAGCATATTCTATTATGATACCCTAGTTGACAGCATGTATAACAGTTAGTTAATACAAACCAAAAAGTGTACAAAATAGTTTTTTCCTCCCCCAAACTTAAGTGTAACTATGCCCTCATAGTTGATTAAAAAATAATTTTCAAAATAGCAGTTTTCGGATGCAAGTATTAAAAGATAGGTAGCAAGAAGTAGAGAAAGAAAGGAAGAAGGGATAGAGAGTGCTCATTAAATGAGTTAATCTTCTTCTTCGGAGCTGAGATTTGTGTCAGTGAAGTGACCTGTCAAGGGGCCTCTTCCCATATGGATAGCAATTTCCTCCTCTTCTTCCTCTGATTCTTCTTTATCGGGTTGGAATTTTTGCATGTTCGCCATGGTGGCTTTTATTTTGATCTTTTGCCCAGCTTGTGGTGGCCTGGCTTCCTTCTCCTTTTGCTTCTCTCCCTTGGATCTTGAAGGTCCTGCAAACATGGAGTCACAAGAAACAGGTACATTAGTCAAATAAATATTTCCTTCGGCCTATTTGTTATGCATGAACTAGTTTCAAGTGTGCTTGTAAGTTAGGAAATTGAAGATTTGTTTCTGAGTTTCCTCATTTCCTAGATCTCCTTCAATATCTCCATGCCAATGCGTTGTCCTCCTATTTGTGGTCTTGCAACTGATGCCATGGTGATGATTGCTAGCCCAACTTTAACCTTCTCCTTATTCTTGTCTATTGGGACTCCTGACTGGGTGCAGAGCTTGGTGATTATGGCAGGGAGCCAAAGTTCCTTTGTTGGTCCAAGTGAGTCGATGATTTTATTACAGATGATCCACCCTGCATTGACCTTCCACTTCTCAATCATTGAATAAATGAGAGTAGCATGATCTAGAGTCACAAAGGAGGGGTGGGTGGTGGGGATCAGCCTACTACATAGAAATTTAAATACTGGTGTCCGACATGGTAGTAGTGCTTTGGCATTGAAGCTGAGATGCTAATTATTCTTTCTTGTGACCCAGACTATTTCCTTGTTTTGTTGGTACAATTTCTTTTTCCAAATCCTTGGGATCTACCCCTTCTTCCATTAGTTCTAAGTATGCATCGTCCTCATGGTCAGGTGCCCCAACAAATTTGTTGATTAGTTCACTTGTCATAATCACCCATTTTCCTCGCACAAATACCTTGTCCTCCTTCTCTTTCAGATTTACATAAAATTCCACTTTTCCCAAGTTTGTCCCTCTTTGTAGGTATCCTTTGCATGTCATCTTTTGTATGATTATTGTGCTAGGTGCTGCCTCTCTCATAACTCAGTAGTGCTCATATTATGAGCCTTCAGTGTAAAAGTCTTCCTATGGTAGTATGAACAATATGCATTTTATGAAAACCTAGAAATATTACTATCTTCAGTCTCCTTTAGGGGTAAGATATGCTTCCGTAAAGTTTGTAGGGTGGTAGTCCAATGAATAGCTTTCCAAATTATGAGATCAAAATAGGCTTTGTTCTTTGGGCCGAATTGAGGTGTTACAACTTGGTATTAAAGCCCATTTCTTGGACTATTAAGACGACTAACCTTCGGAATGTGAGGTGTGAGTTACACATTTAGTATGGTGTGGTATGATTGTTGTACTACTATATGTTTGGTACGATAGTGGTGTGCTTGTGTTATGGTTGTGTTATGTTAAGGTACCCCCATGAACTGATCCATAGCCTCGTCGACTAGTATGTTATTGCTTCTTGTGTGTTTGGCTTTTATCTATTTTGATTAAGAGATATTACGTCATGGACGCCAAAGAACCTTTTGAAGCTTGAAGAAAACTTTTGCTGGTTTCATCAAATGGTTGGTCACCCAATGGTAAAGTGTCAGGACTTAATGGAAAGAATTCAAGATTTGTTCAACAAATGAGAGATTACATACAAGACTACTATCACACCAAAAGCTCCAGCTGCCTACATCATAGTGGTGAGTCACTCATCTTTATTGATAGAAACTGAATTGGAAAAAGTAAGACAAGACACACCATCTGAGGAAGAAATAATCAAAGAAGTGAAGGTCATGAAATACAATTTACAATCCATGGTGGCATGACCCATTTCAATTGAAGAAGTTAAGAAAAATGTGCCTACACCTCCACCATCACATATATATAAAGCCCTTGTCGTTAGTGGCACAAGACCTTGTGAAAGAATGCGAGAAGGAAAGAAGCACGACGAAGAAAAGATGGAATACCAACCTAATGTTCTAAAGGCATTAGTTCAAAAAGAAAATGAGTTGAAGCAACATAGAAGATGGGTTCACCTACTATGCAACTTTGGTGGGGCAACACCCGTCTTATTGTAATTGATCATGATTGTTCTTACTCAGATTTTGATGCCAGAGTTTTGAGAACATTCTTTATTAGCAGCCCTTTTGTGATTAAATGCTAGGTATTTGGCGAAAGTGTGAGGTATTTATTACAATTCTAGTGATAAAGACTTGACAAGTATCCTTGGGGATCGAGAGGAAATTGATGTCAAATCACAATCAATTGATCGCCTCCACTTGTTTGTGCAATCAACTATGCAATGTTGAAGCCTTTAATAAAGATACAGATTATCAAGAACAAGGAGAATTCTACTAATTAAGGCTACAAGTGGTCGACCAGTTTACTGTTTTATCGACCATTTTGAATTAAATTAAAATAAAATGACTAAGCATTTTTTGACCGTTTAAAAAAATGGTCAAAAAATAATAAATTTAATTGCAACGCTTTTATTTTGAAACAGTAGTAGTTGAAGCCTATGTTGCTATTGTTTAATTTTTTACCATTTTATTTATTTAAAAAATAATAATATAATTATATTGATTAATATAAGTAAGAAATAGTACTATTTTTATGTTTAATTAAAATTTGTATATTGTTATATCCTTCTAAAAGCTAGTTTATATACATATATTGTTCAAAACACTCCAAATTTATACTTTCGATTAGGATTTTGTACTATCAAAGACTTCTATAAATTAAATTGCAATATACCAATTATTAACTATTCACTGTTGTTAAAAACGGTCGAAACTCGGTAGCGATAGACTATCGAAAAAAGTAAACAATGCAGCAAAAGTGAATGGCTGAGAATTTGGTAAATATTAATAATAAATGCTTTCAAGCACAGTATAACTACACAACGACCCCTATTACTAATGATAGAAGGTGACAAAATAGAATGAGGTCACCTCTCAACCACAGAAAGAAAACCCAACCCCAATTGATTTTGCTGCCAAAGGAGCTTGAAGTCCTGAAGTAGAGCACAAGGAAACCTCGAATAAGACTGAGAACAAATTTGTCATACTATCATTGCCACCAAGACCTTTAGAAAGCAATTAAGGAAATATGGAATTAGAGACCGTATTTGCCAAGAAAAAAGTGCTCTCCATTTTTCACATCATGACCTAGGAGCAGTTACTCTAGCTTGAGAGGACAAAATTTCTTTGCTTATAATTTTTTTTTAAAGAAAAAAGCAAAAAATGGGAGAGAGAAAGGATTGCAATCAAAGCCGACATGTTAACCTGTTATTAGACTTTGTAATTTTCTATTATTAAGGGTGATAGGTCAACACACATGTTGAATACATTCTTTCCTATAGGCACACAAGAAGTCAACGAGGGTCTAATGTTTGTGCCAATATT
>JAURVB010010748.1:0-75649 GCA_033002965.1 Piper betle
AATAAGAACTCTGTGAATGATACAAGAAAAAAGACAACATCGTACTTGCCAAGTACATTTGATACATCAATTCAACACTACAACTAGCAGACTTACCTTAGTAAACTGCATCAAAACATCTGCTCTTCTCTAGACATTAATCAACCGATCAAGTTAAAAAAAATAGGGTTAAGCGTTTAGACGGTTTGGACCAAACCGAACCCCAATTTCTCCCAAAACCAAACCAAATCAAACAAAATATGTTGGTTTGGTTCAATTAGGTTTTTCAAAACCAAAATGCTCAACACCATCAAAATTAATTATTATCTTTATAATAAATAAAATTATAATATGATTTAATTATCATAATCACAATTAAAAATATTATATAAAGAGATTATATTAAACATGTCAAATAAATTACAAATAATCAAACAAATTAATAAAAACTGACATAAAACATAAATATTTAAGGTTTTTTAAAAAATTTCGGTCTTTCAATTTGGTTTCAATTCCAAATAGTAATCTAATCCCCCCTCAAATTGTCTCCAAACCCATAACAAAAACCGAACTGCAATTCACCAAACCAAACCAAATTGATTATTTGACTCGGTTCGGTCTGTTTTTTTATTTCAACCGAACTCTTTCACCCCTATAAAAATTCAATTACCAAAAAATCGTAAAATGCCTATGACCCTTATTACTAACGATTAAAATAAAATAAAATTGTTAAGGATTAAATCCCTCATTTTGAATAAACAAAATTAATTATCAATTTCATGTATATTAAACTTTTATTTTATATATTTACCTAAAATCATCAAATTTTGAACAAGCTGTAGAGAGAACACAACTTGTGATCACTTGATTCGCGATCAAATAAAACGAGAAATTCGGCTGCATCAAGAAGATTACACCACCAGGCAAATAGAACAGCGAATTATTGGCCCCCACTCAGCCAATTCATGAAGCAAAATTGTTAATCCAACGACCAAAACTGTAACTTTACAAGATCGTAAGGAAAGAACTTGAAACTTACCATTTCAAAATTCAGTATTATACCCAAACCAACCCATCAAATTGACTAAAAATTCAGCTAATAATTAAAATTAATCGTCATACAATTTGAGGAACAAATAAAACGAAATTTAAATGTAGATTTTTTTTCTGTCAAAGGGACGAAAATACACAATAAATTACAATTTTCAAGAATAAATGATTGAAATGTGAAAATTTGCAGGGTTAGGAAGGAAGCCGATCGATCATCTTGGGAAGGTTAGGGTATCATCACCTCTGTAGAAATCCCATGGCCTGGTATACATTTTTTAAAGTAGCATCCGCTATATTGGAAGCCCTTGCAGCTCCCTCTGACAATACTCCATCTAAATAGGATGTATCAGATATGATCTCTTCGTAACGTGCCTGCAAAACAATCACGATTAACAACCAAGGGTAAACAACTGCAAGCAGTCCTCAGACACCAATTTGGCAAAAAGGTGGAAGAAGAAGAATAAATTGCAAGCAGTTTACAGGAAACTCTGAAGGATGCAGCTAACATGTATGCAACTATACTTTAAAAAATTCATCAAATTTTGTAACTAGCTTCTGGAAAGCAACCAAACAAATAAAATGGTACTTCAGACATGAATAAGCACCTGAATAGGTGTTAAATGACTAATCAAGGCATCGGCAAGGCTGGATTTGAATGTGCCCCAATTCATATCTTTGCATCCTTGAGCGACATCCTGTTCATAATAAAGCATCTTGAGTAATGAAGCAATCACATTTTCCAAGGAAATGGAAATTGGAGAGTTAGCTACATAAGAACGTTTCTAAAACCTCTTTTAAACAAACATGCATCTAAAAGAAAATGAAACAAGCCAGTACACTTCACTTACTGTACCTCTTTCGTATTTCCTGTTACAAGCTGATAAATTGTGAGAAGGTTGTTGCATTCTGGCCTTTCAGGATTGTCAAATTCCAGTCTGATAGTACAAATAAAATAAAAGATAATGCACATGGAAAGACACTAACGATTACTTAATCTCATTCCTCCAATAGATATTTTAAACGTAAGCCCACATGCAAGGGTATTTTTAGGTATTCAGTATGATCAGATGCAGTAAGAAGGCAAGAGAGCTTCTCTTTCAATACAAAATGAAGGCAAGCTTAACCAATATGACACCCTAATGAGCCTTCAACCTTCCGATCTATAAAGATCTACTGAAGTCAGGAGTTGTATTTATACAATCTCACACTCAAAATATTGAAAAAAAATGATTATTATTGCAAACTACAATTAAGAAATTAAAACTCAATGCAAGTTACACCACTCTTTTTTATTTACAGACATTTACAGCATTACAAGGAGAAAGCAATCTCACCAATAAATCACTGATTTTGTTGAAAAAATCAGGAACTAATACCCTACTACTATCCTATCAACCAAATTTAGATTTAAAACCATAAAGAGCAAGTTAACATCTAATTACACCTCATGTAGACACAAAATCAACACCTACTATTCCAATAAATAATAAAAACAGAACAAGCACATCTGAGATCAATCTGATCAAGGATAAGGCAAAGCAGAGAAGAAGAACACAAACCCAGGAAAAGAATCGGTTTTGCATCGTTTTACTTTGTTTGCAATGACCTGCACAAGCAAAATCCACATGGACATTAATGAAGAACATTGATTATTTGAGCCTAATATCCAACAATATCTAAATAGTTTGTATAATATACAAAAACTACCAAAAATACAAGGCAAAACCAACTATCTTCGTGACAACAAGCGAGCACCAGCAATCAGAAAGTAATATAACAATGAGGTTGCTATAAAAAGCAAGCTATCCTTCTAACTGCATTTGTATCACGTCAACATCTACACAAATAACAAAGCTGACTGAAAGACAATATTGAACCTACCTCCAATCCATTTGATAATGGGCCATACTAATATCAAATTATAATATGACGTCTTCACCAACTAATTTTGTTGGAAAGAAACATATATGATATCTTTCAAAATGTCACTAAGAAAAGAGAAACTGATGCCTGTGCACTCACATCTTTTGAATCAAGAAGATTGATGCGAGACTGATCGGAGGCTGCGGACTTAGACATCTGAAATAAGAAATGATAATCATCACTTGAAGGGCTATATATCAGTAAACAAATAACATGTAGAATATTGTGGGTGATGAACAGACATTCAAGATTCATAAAACAATCAAAGTACAAATTTTTTCATCATTGTCAATCTGATGGTGTTGGCAATCAGGAATAGGATCAATCCAATTCATTGATCCATTGGCATTACCTTTGTAATTGGCTAATACATATTTTGCATTTCATGGAAGAGTATTGGTACATTGTAACAAACTATGGTTGCCAGTGTCAAATACTAAAGCCAAACCTGATGGCCATGGCCCCATACATGTGAAATGGACTCTGATGGAAGGTTTCTTTATTCAAGAGGGCTGATAAATGTGAGTCTGGCCCATTCAAATATATTCTGAATTCCTAGTTTTTCTGCCCTAAAATCTCCAAGAAGACAGTGAAGCAGGGCCCGAAACTCCCAGCATATTCCAGTGATTTCACCTTGCATTTCATTGAGGTTTAACAGCAATAAATGATTTAAATGAGTCTGTCCTAGGTAGATTTCATGTCCAGCGCCATCAAGTAGTTTCCCAAATTGTTTAAGAGTGCTTCGAACCATGTTTCCGATCCTGTCTCAATTTTGCCATAATTCCTCATGTGGTATAAGCATTGTTTGTGTTGAGCTCAAATAAAGTCTATTATAGTTAATCAAGCATGGGTTAAAAATTTTGGGTGCCATATGCAGTGGTAATTAGGATAAATCAGGTTGGGGTCAATAATAATTAGTTGAGTAAGGTTGAGAGATGGGAAGGAGAGAGAACACCACAGAGGGGTGGGGGGAGGGTGAGACAGAAAAGGTGGGGTGGGGGGTGCGAAGGCAACACCAGGGAGAGGGGAGACCAGCAAGGGGAGGGGGAGTTGGTTTTAATAGTTTTTCTTTTCATTAATTATTTCATTATTATTAATTGCTTAATATCATTAACTGCTTAATTATTATTTATATATTTTTTTCATTTACTTATTTAATTACTATTATATATGAAATTTTTAAAATTTAAATTATTATAAATTTTGCTTACCTATTGTTAATATTTCAATAATATTATGCTTACACAAGGGATGGAAACATGGTAAACCATTAGAAAATATGGTTTTGTGTGTAATTATTGTGGCAAAGAACTAAAATCAGGTGTGGTTACTCATTTAAAGAACTATTTGATTGGTGAATTGGGCAAAGATGTTGTGCAATGTCCAAAATGCCTACCTAAAGTGAAGAAGAAATTAAAAGCCCTTATGAAAAAAACGGTCAAGAAAGAATAATTAAAACAATGGCAATCGAAAAAACTCATGAAGAATCATGGCGAGTGGGAAAAAATTCAAGTGATGGGTTTCTGACGATGAAGTGCAAATGTACTGCCAATCATTAGATTCTACAGCTGAAAAAAGATGTAATCCTGATCAAATAGCACGAGAGAGATTACATACTCAACAAGTTGGTTCAGGAACTAGTGGGAATATAGGTTCTTGTACAAATAAAAAGTCTGGTCAAGGTTTGTTTAATATTTTTGGTCGAAGTTATATCACTAGAGGACCGACAAATTATGAGATTAGGCATTATAAAAGTGATGTCGCTTTACAACCTCCCATTAACAATCCTACTTTAAGTGAGACACTTGGAAGATTTGTTTCAATGTTTTACTAAAAAACCGTATCCGGCCAATGTTGCAGCTGATCATCAATTCCCAAATATGATTGATACTGTCCAACGTGTTGACCGTGAAGTGCTTCCACCAACTCCTAAGGAAATGTTGGGGAAATATTTAGATATGTTTGTGGCAAAAATACAATAAAAAATTAAGAAACTAGAACCAATTTGGGAAGAATATAGTTATTCTTTATTATGTGATGGATGGACAAGACCCACAAAAATGTCCATTATCAACTTTATGTTGTATTTATAGATTCAATAAATGCCTCCGGAAAATAAAAGAACCATCGGTACATAATGGAGATAATGGAGGAAATGATTAATAAAATAGGAAAAAAAGGTCAAAAATGCCTCTGGAGTAGATCCTCTTGATGATTTCACAGTGCTAGGTGATGATTGCTTAGATGAAAATAAAAACGCCTATGCTGAGTGGATTTCTAATAATATCATTGAAGAAGATGGTCGACCTGTCGGGATTGATGTTGATAGTGTGATGGAAGAAATTAGGTTGACTTCATTTTCAGATGATAGACATACAATTGCACCACGATGATCCAGCATCTGATGTTGAATCTTCTCATGAAAGCAATTCTTCCTTTCATGGAAGAGATGAGGAAGATGATGGAGATAATGGCAATTGAGAAGATGATGAAGATGATAAAAACCAAGATAAATTCAATGGTCCACCTTTGGCATTTACAAGAGAGGAAGGTTTTACACATGCCATTGATGAAGAAGACCATGGCTCAAGATGAAGTTGGGTTTTAGTATATAGAAGAAGGCAGTCCCAAGGCTCTTCAACATGGAGATATAGGATGAACTGCATCGAAGAAGAAAGTCTCTCTAGGGACTTTAGTTCGATGGATGTCTCTTCTAATGCAAATTTAGATGATTATCCTCAATATAAAAACTCTAACATCTTCGGTGCTTCTTATGGACATGGATCATATACGGGTTCCATTTACAACTCTGATCATCATGTTGGTCCAGTATATCTACACCCTATCTCATATGCTCTCAGTTAGGATTTCTAAAAAATGTTACTAATCAAGAGTATGATTATCATCTAAGACATTATATGCATATGTATCAACATTCTATGGCATGGGCTGAATATTGTGCTCACCTTGAAGGCTACCGTCATCATTATCAAAGCGGCACATGGACCCACCCAGATCTTCCTCATTTTTCTGATGTCATCTATCTTATGAACATGTTTATAAGTAACCAATATTGCGCTAGGATGGCTTTGTAGGCCTCTTCTAACATCTAATCCTTCAGGTTTGTCTCTGTTATTTTATCCCAAAATTCTAGTTATTTACCATTTCCAGAATAACAAGACATTATAAATGCAATAGTCTACGTGAGTTTATCCCTAAATCTAGGTATTTATTACAATAATTGAAAGGTAAAACACTATCTACAATATTCTTACATGGATGCATGCTTAACTGAATTCAAATCATAATTCCCCCAATTTGAACAACATAAAAAACTAAGGATCCCCAAAGAAAGTCATGAATTGTTTTCCAAAATAGATTTTCTAGATTTTTGCTATTGGCAGGAACAGCAGAGGATAAATCCTATATAAGCGCCACATCATTAACATTCACTAGCATTTGACCTTCAATAATCTAAACAAATCATGATAAATGAAACTGGCCGCACAATAAAGCTTATTTTGTATCCAGAAAAATTCCCTTATTACATGTTTTCAGAGAACAGCACACAAATACCTTGGAAAGCCCATCTGTCAGAGACATTACTCGAGCTCCTGCTGGTGGAATAAGAGCCTCCGGAACCTATCACAAAGGATAGTCAACACATTTTTTTAGACTAAAGGAAGGACCAAGTCAAACACTAAAGGCTTTACCTTAAAAAGGCGACCGCCCCGCCTGCAGTAAACAATCTGAATCAGATGTTATAATGCAAAATTCAAGTGTAAAAGAAGACCAACACCTAAACGAGTCAATAACTGCATTACCCTCCCAATTTCTTCCAGTTTCTCCCACCATATAAGTTATTTACACGATCAGCTAGCTCACGTGTCAACTCCAAGTGTTGCTTCTGATCCTCACCCACGGGCACAAAGTCTGTCTGCCCATGTAATGAACAAAAAATAGTTAGACTTGCACAGGTTTTGAACTCATCTTCTAATGTAGAACAGCTGTACTAAAACCTTCATTTACTTCAATATAATATGCAATTCTTTCAAGCATATAGATATTTCAATACAGATACGTAGGCCAGTTAAGAGTCAATCATGCACATTTTGCTTTTGCCCTCACCAATAACCATAAAATCAAGATTTTAAAGATTCAATGTCACCCATCTCAAATCTAGACTGCAAAACTCATCTCAACCAACTGATTGGTGATGCCATAATCGAAATATGGTGCCCACTGTCCAAACTTCATTCCAGTGAAGTACCAATGAGAAAACATAAATCAGGCAACTCACTCCAACTCCTAAATATGAAGGTAGGGTATCTTATATTTCTTCTCATTGTCATATACCAACCATTTATCATATACCGACGCTTAGAACCAAAATTGGCACCTGTACCTTTGTTAAACGACCCCGACCTTCACATTAATATACTATTTTTACAAATGTACATCACACAGAAAACTACCATACAGAAAAGCATAGTTCCAATGTCGATAGTTACAGCTTAAAATAAATAATACCAAGCATTAATACACTATTTTTACAAATGTACATCAGACAGCAAACTACCATACAGAAAAGAATAGTTCCAATGTTGATAGTTACAGGTTAAAATAAATAACCACCAAAAGAAACCTTACTGCTGTTCGTTTGTAGTTCACATGAGAGAACCAAGAATGATCAGTTAAAACATGCTAGAAAAAATGCTAAAAGTAGCCTTTTTCTATTTTCTCAGAGAGAGAACATAATTTCTTACAAGAAGATAATTGCTCACCTGGTACAAAAGAATATCAGAAGCCATAAGAACCGGATAGGTTAATAGTGCAACACCAACATTTTCATCTCCCTACACAATGGGTAAAACTCCCGTGTTAGCTGATGTCACCTGACACAAAAAAGGAGCCTTCTACAAATAAGCACAACTGGGTACTACATGCTCAAAACTCAGTATATCAATTAAACATTGAGAAACAATCACAGACCGCTTTTCGTGATTTTTCCTTAAATTGAATCATCCTGCTCAATCTACCAAGTGGAGAGACAGAACTCAGAAGCCACATTAGCTCCAAATGAGCACGAACATGGGATTGCACAAATATAGATACCTGAGGAAAGACATGAAGATGCCCAATCCTTGGAAATAATGTGCAGTCAGCAGTAAAAGCTTACTATAACTTTAGCCAGAGATTATGTGATAAAAATAGACCTTGGATGCATCAATTCCACAAGCCAAATAAAGAGCTGCTGTAGTCCTTGTTGTTGCAGCCAACTGGCGAACATCATAAGGCAGAGTTATCTGCGGACACTCAGGCTGTTTCAGATTGATTTCACTATAGTCTCAGCCCAGAGAGAAAAAGGCATACAGGATGGTGACGACATACGAGCTTGTACTATTAGGTCATGCTACCTAAACGAGCAATTAAGAAAAAGTATCCTCCAATTTCAAATGAAATATTGTGCATGCACTTTCAAGGTCAAACTATCTAGCCACCTGAGATCATCAATTTTTTCATACACCTCTGTCGAGCAAGTAAATTTTGCCTAGAAGACCCATAATAGTCACAAACTAGGAATAAACAAAGGTCCAATTTCCAGCAAGCATAAAACTATTATTTGGTCAGGTTATGACTTCAGAGAAATGCAGAGTTCCAGCAAAGAAAGATTGAAAAAGAAACCAACATAGTAGAAAATGATAGGATCATTGACCGAAAAAAGGCATACCGCATGAAGATCTACAATAAAGAAAAGGGTCTCGTAGGCATCCTGCACCATGAGCAGAAGTAATCCATGATGACAGTTACAAAACTAACTCATAATAAAATAAATGCAACTGACATGCACTTGGTAAAACATTTGGTGTTATATAGTTTAGGCAGAAGTAATCCATGATGAAAATTACAAAACTAACTCATAATAAAATAAATGAAACTGACAAGCACTTGGTAAAACATTTGGTGTTATATAGTTTAGGCAGTTACAAACTTTGACCACATTTTCACATAACATATTTAAGAGTACACCACTCTGCTGTTTGCCTTTTTGGCCTTACATCCAAGAAGGCCATAAGACCCAATCACCACATTACACGCTAGCTATAATTCATCTGAAAATTACAAAACGGCCACTGCCTAGTCTTTTGTATGCCATTATATCCAAATCTTATTTGGGTCTTACAGCCACACCTCACAGCTGATTATATTCTGAATTCCTTCAGAATGAAACTTGCTCATAAGCGTACGTACTAAAATGCAGCAGTCGACACATCCCATGCTTAAATCCTACTTATTCGTTGCATAAGAACCCAATTTCATCGTCGCTTAATTCGTTCAAACAAGTAAACATCGTGACTAGAAAAAAACAAATGGCTATGAAAGAAATACCTGGAGGCTGACCCAATTCTTGATGGCGCCGAGGTAGTTCCCCAGATGAATCGACCCTGTCGGTTGAACGCCTGATACAATCCTTTTCCTACAAACAACCGCAAGACATCAAGAAATCTTTTTTTTTTCAAAAACCTTTCACAAACCACACGCACTTCACCGAGACCACCGCATCGCCCTGCGGCGAGGGCATGGAAACGCCGCACATGCACCGGAAACCACCACCGCCATTGCCACATCGGGGGGCGGCGCAGAGCGTCCGGATGCGACGGGAGAACCTGCAGCAGGAGGGAGGAAAAGGTGGAGACTTTGAGAGTGGAAAGAAGAGGGAGTGGTCCAAGGGTTTCGAGGAGAAGAGGTACATGGACGTGGCGACGCGTGGCGCGGCAGCGGTGACAGCGGCGGGGGCCATGGCCGCAGCTATCTTTCCGGCAAGGTCGTCTTTCAAAAGAGCGACGCGGCCGGATGGGGGCAGGGCCTCTGGTAATCCTCAATTTTTATAGAATTTTTTCATGACAACCGCCGTAGATAATATTAAATTAACTTAAATATTGCATTGCCAAAGTTATCACCTGAATATATAAGGAGTGAATTATCAACCAAAAAAAGTGCAACAAAATATTTTTAAAATATTATATCTAATTTGTAATCGAAGGGTAGCAATATATTGTCCAATTTGGCCTTCAACCTGAGCACTACATTAAGCCATTAAAACATCGTTGATTCTGAAAATATAAAATAAAGTTAAGGACAACCATAAAGATCACTTCAAACTGTGGGCAATAAAATTGAAATACTTCTTCCCAATTTTGAAGATATTCAATTTAAGGCGTTTATACGGAAGAGAGCTAAATATAATTAGACCCCCATGATACGGGCTCTTGCTAAGACCGCAAATGGACAACTAAGTAGAAATAATTTTAACATAATAAAATGTAACCAAATAAGTATAAAAAATAATATAAAAAAACAGTGACAAATATAAATAATCTCAATCAAATAGGTGGTGCGTGAGACAATACAAGATCAAAGTCATAAAATCACTTATTTTGGCAAATTAATCAAACCATATGAGTCACTTACTGATTTTAAGTTTCATTCACTTAAGTCTCTAATGTGATCAAGTTAAACACAAAATAACTAAGTAAAGTGTGCTAAAGCAAATGAATGCGAATCAAGAATAAACACACAAAAACCCATCCTCTAGTTCTTGAGTGACAAATAACTTTCGTCAACTCAAAATTATATCAGAGTTTGTTTGAGAAAGAGGTACAAATGGAATCTTATGTCCACAACAAAATGCTTTTAAAGTACTTTATTTGTAAACGAAGGGTAGCAATATATTGTCGAATTTGGCCTTCGACCTCAGCAATACATTGAGCCAAAGAAACATTAGACCCATTAAAACATCTTTGATTCAGAAAATATAAAATAAAGTTAAGGGCAACCTTAAAGATCACTCCAAATTGTGGGCAATGAGATTGAAATATTTCCTCTTAATTTTGAAGATACTCAATTCAAAGTGTTTACATGGGAGAGAGCTAAGTATACACTCAACAAAAGAATTAGATCCCGTGACACGAGCTCTTGCTAAGACGCAAGTGGACAACTAAGTAGAAACGATTTTAACACAATAAAATGTATCCAAATAAGCACAAGAAACAATATAAAAAAGCAATAACAAATATAAACAATCCCAATCAAATAGATGGTGTGTGAGGCAGCATAATATCAAAGTCACAAAGCCACTTACGTTGACAAATTAATCAAACCATACAAGTCACTTATTAGTTTTAAGCTTCATTCACTTAACTCTCTAAAGCAATAATGTTAAACACAAGATAGTCAAGTGAAGTATGCTAAAGCAAATGAATGGAAATAAGAATAAACGCATAAGCGACAAGGAGATTAGAGAAGACAAATAATTTTTAAAGAGGTTCCGAATTAGTACTCCTCTCTTATATCTCACCAAATCCTTTGGTGTGACGACGCACCCAATTTTATAACCACAATGGTCACTTTTGGTCCAACCCCGAACACTAATTAACAAATACAACAAATTATGTTAAAAAAAATGCAATGCAAAATAAAATATCCAAAATTTACTACTACATAAAAGACATTTATTTGCCAATATTATAATTATCACATGTACTAAACATAATTAGAATATGTCAGAGTCTAATAATATGAGCAGCAAAAAGAATATAAACTCCCACCGAACAAACTGTGGTCCACAACTAGTAATATATAATCTAACTATAATTAAAGAAGTCCATCCAATTAACTACTAATAATTTCTAATATGGCGTCTCTCGCCACTATCTCCACCAAAGTCTTAAGTCATGCTCACAGCTAGATACTTGTTGAGCCAATTCTACGCTATTAATAAAATTGTTAAATACGCATAACAATAATGAACATAATAATTATTCATAGAGTTTACGCCAAACCCCAATCTAACAAAATTCATACCGCATCATCATCATGGCACTCTAAGTTAGAGCCACGACCTTGACACTGTAAACCCTAATTCATGTTTTACTTGTTATTTTTAACCCATGTATGCTATATATTTATGAATTTTTTAATATTATATAATGTTTATATGATGATGTATACATATAATGAGTATTGTTAGCATATTGAATGAGATCATCATCATATTTATGTTATGTCATATCATATAGATACAGGTAGTCTGGTTTGGATTGTAATACATGCTTATTATTATTTAGAGTAGGAGTGTTTGCACAACTAAGCACCCTATGCTCAACCAAGCAATATCAGGTCCATGTTTAGTCATATTTTGGAGAGTTTTAAGATCCTTGATTTTTATGTGACTGATTGGATTTCTAGCTTATGTTAAACAAGTTTAACATTTCAAATGCTGTTATAAATAATGATGTGTCAAGGCACTAGATTTTAGTTTTATGTAAGTGTACCAAGGTACACCATGTGTAATTAGATTCTGGTGTATGTATAATATTACACAATTACGACCCAGACCCGATTTGAACCCGAAATAATAGACCCAGACCCGACTTAGGCCCGATGTATTATCCTTACAAAAAAATAAATTTATGGTAAAAAGCTAATGCCAAAACTTGCAATCAATCGATATCATATATGTAAAAAATATAAAGCATGTCATCATCATTTCATGTCCTTGAAATTCAAAACAAAGTATTTTTTCATCTCTTCATTTAAAGATATAAAATATATGAGATATCACAGCTCTAAAATATCAAGCCAATTCAAAAGTATGAAATTTGCACAAAACAGTCCGTAATTGTATTGATTCTATGTTCTTTGGTTTCTTTATTTACTATATATGCACATCAACAATCTTCACTCACTATTACCTCCAAAGATGCACAATATTAAAATATAGTTGACCTAAACTTTAAAATTATACAAAAAAATTAAGTATAGAACATCATTTGTATAAAAAATACAAAGCATATCATGATTATCGTCACCATTTCCTATCATTGAAATACAAAATAAAACACTTCTCATCCCTTCATCTTAAAGATATAAAACCTATATAGAATATATCATGAAAAAATATGTGACATCTCAGTTCTCAAGTTTCAAGACAATTCAAAACTATGAAATATAAAAAATATAATTGATACCTTGAGACCAACCTATTTGACAAAAAATAATTCATTGATATCTTCGTTCAAAATACATGCATATCCACTATCTTCATCCACTATTATCTACAACTATACATCAATATGAGAATATACTTGGCACATGTTGGGTTTATCCTACATCATGTTTAGAAGTGGCTCCCTTTTAGGGGCCTATACGGCCCAACAACATAAACCTTAAAATTATGCCAAACAATCAAGTTAAGATTAATATACTTAATATGAATTTATACTATCTAAGGGCCTCAATCTGAATCCACACTATTAGATATGGAAGAAAATGCCACAAATGATATAAAGGTAGGAGTAATAGACAAACAAATATAAATTAAATAATATTTTAAAAATTATAGAAGTGGACAAATTTTGATGTAAATGAAATCATCTTCTCCCTTCTTTAGCATGAATCCAATCATGACAACACATGATTGCTTCTATTTTATTTGGCTTCAACCAAGTAATGTGACAAGTGATCAAACACCCACCCATGCTAAAGTCGGATACTTTTCCAAAGTAGCAATAGAAATAGGAATAACCAAAATATCCCTACCAATCAAAGCAAGCATAAGATACTTTGTTTTGGTGCTATGCCACCAATTCATGATATCAAAATCAACAACTCTAGGTAAGACATGCTCTTCAAGGTAAAAATCCAATTCAAACTTGGCTTTTGAAGTATTCAATGTTGAAGCAACATATGAATCCCAACTAGCAAAAGGATCTGAACTTGAAGTATGAGTTAAGTCAACTTCTTGTGCAATACTCATAGTAGTTACTTCCCCACTATTCATTGATTTATATTCATAAAGAAATTGTAAACACTTTGCATGACTCTTTTAAATTCCAAACTAGCCTTAGCTTGATCTTCATAAATACTAGTATATAAGATATGTAAATTGTAGTGCCTTTTAACTTGAATCAAGGATCTAAAACAAAGACTATGGCTAAGGGAGTAGACTGTCTAATATTTGTCAAACTTAACTTCTATCCTTTCTACCAATTCTCTGTTCTTATAATTTAAATTCTTGTTCTAGCAAATGAAAGCTTTGACTCACACTTTTTAGGGAAAAACAAATTGTTGGTAGGATATTTAGATCGAGAGAAAAGCTTGGTGATATATTGAAATAGCTTTAACATGACACAAACTTCAATGGTTGTCTTCCACTCCTCATCACTTGGAAAAGCATTATATGTCTTCTCTCAAATAAAAACATCCTTATACTCTATAGCAATTTTAAGCATAAAATAAGTCAAATTCCACCTTGTTTTGCAATATAAGACCAACTTTATTTCACATGAAACTTTTAATTGTCTAGCAACTTCGTCAAATTTCTCAACTTTTGATGTTGTACATGACTAGAAGGCAACACTATCACGAATCTATTCAATGTTAGATTTAATCACATCAAATCCATATTGAACTATTATATTCAAAATATGAATTCCACATCTTGAGTGAAAAAGCTTCCCACCTAATAGAAGTGACCCACCGTGTAAAAAATTAGTAGAGTTGTTCAATTATAGCATCGTTTGTCGAGCAATTGTCAACAGTGAGAGTAGACAACTTCTTCTCAGTATTCCATTCCAAAAGATTATCTTCAAAAGCCTCACTTAAGTTATCGGCGTTGTGGGATGTTGGAACATTGATAAACTTGTGATATTGAAATGATGTTAAGTAACACTAACATTAAAAAAAGAGATTAGACACAAATTATATCAATATAACAATAGGTAAAGTAAGTAGTTACCATATAAGTCTCTTTTGCATTTTTTATTCATCATCAATAGAATGAGTCGTAATTGTCATGTATTCCTTCTTTTGATTTAAGGTACACATGTCTATAGTCAGTGCAATTCGACTTCCATTTCCATTTTACCCTTTGCATACCTTTGTTCTCATAGATGCATACATTTTTAGAATTACCTTGTAATGCAAGTTCTCCAAAACATAGGTTGTAGGCTAAGCACAAACTCCTTAAAACCTTTATGATCCACAATACAAAATGAGTAATTATGCATTACTATCATCCTACCGAACTTTTCCTTAGAGAAGTTTTGATTGAAAAGTATACTTGTCAAAAGTCTTTGTCCCATCATTGTTGATATCTTTAGACCCAAGCACTTGTTGGTGTATATCGTTGCATTTGCACTTCATATAGTTCTTTAAGTGCTTTATCAGAGATATGATCCCATTAAAGTGGCTAGTTGCTATGTAGATTTATAATGATTACAACTAGGCCAATCCTTGCCATCTTTTTGAAACTTGGTAAATTCACCCCACACATGTGATCTTAGCTTTCTCTTTTGCTTTTTAGTAGATGAATGAGGTGGTGGAACTTGACTCTGTGATGAACGTTTACTAGCTTTATTTTCAATTTGTACTTGTTCTCTGGCCAAATACACCTATGTAACTATTTCTAAGAGTAGAGTGATGCCGTACTTTCATCTTGGGCCATCCTACAAGGGTGGATACAGCATACAAACTAAACAAAAATACTTATGAAACAAAATCATCATAAAATATACAAATTTGTAGAAAAAGAAAACATCCTAAATGGGTAGAAGAGGATTAATGTAAATAACAAACTCAGATGAGACAAATACTTGAACTTAAAGCAAGTAACATTCAATACATGGGAAGGAATATGTGGTAAAACAAAATAAAAAAATGCAACTGTTGAACATAACAAATGTTATTAAAAAAAAAATCTAACTAGTATTAAGATTAGCTCAAAATTTGAGTCCAATTTTATTTAATCTTATGAGTAGACTTTCATTCTCAAATAATATGTATGATTAAAAAAACTGTGAAAGAAACCTTTGTACAAAGCTTAATCCATGTGTACAATAATAAAAATAAACTATAATAACCTACTAAGTTAATAGAATAAGAATTATTACCTATCAACCTCTTTTTTTTTTGTGGTTGGGGGATAGGAGCAAGTTCAATTACACAGACTTGGAGCTTAGCACCAACAAATTATAATCAACTTCATAAATTCATTCAACATGAAAATATTAAATAAAAAATAAAGAATGCAACAATATATCAAGGAAAAAGCAAAGCAACAAAAAAAATCTAAATGGAATAGCTGAACAAAACAAAAAAAATAAAAAACAAAAACAAAAACAAGAGAAAAACACAAAAAGCCAAAAAAAAAAAAAGCTCAAGTTGTTCACCCCCACTTGCCTCCTCTCCTCGTCCCACTGCCCCTTTCCCTTCTTCAACCTTGCCTTATCACCCTCTCTCGGGCCTCCCCCTCTTCCCCACTTTCCGCCCCTCCTGTAAACTCATCTCCCCTCTCTCCTCTCTCCCACTTGCCCCCTCTCCATCTCCCCTAATCAAAACCCCTTCCCCCATTGCCCCCTCCTAGTGTTGCTCCCACTCACCCGCTCCCCATATCACCCTCCCCAGTCCCTCTCCCCCAATGGCCTCCTCACCCTCTCCTCTCTCCCAGCCTCCCTACTCACTTTGTCATGTCCTCATCCTCTAACTCACCAAGTTAGTTTAACCTAGTTTTCAAGTCCCAAAGAGCCGACTTTGTTGTAAGTTATAAGGGCTAAAAACTTAGCTCAACTTTCGACGTTGGAATTATTTTAGTAAGACTAACTAACATTGGAGTTATTTTACCAAGACTAACTAGTAAGTTGAAGGGGTAATTCAACTTAACCAATTTTCTGCATGTTTTACATAACTCATAAGCCTTAGATAAAAACTATCAGGCTAACAAGTTAGTCACAAGGGTGAAATTTAACTAAGTGCTACATCAGTTTAATCACTCATGTCATATTTATTTATAATATTAACTATGTTTTATGTTGCAGATTCATAGATTCTTATGTTCATGTTTATGACTAGTTTTGTTGATCAATTTTTCTTTCGTGTTTAATTGATCTTAGTTGTGTTATTTTCATATTTTTTGTTTGCTAAATATGTAAGTAGCGGGTTCAGTACCTTGCATTAGATTCTAAGTGGACATATTTGTATGTCCGCAGGTATTAGAGTATAGGACCGATGGGATGGAGACTCTCAGCATTTAGATTTACTTTATTTGTTGTTTTTAGTATTAACTTATTAGTGAACCTTTTTGCTGAGACTGGTATTATATTAGTAGTAAATTGTGGGCAGTTTTGAAGACTTATGTTGCGCGGTAACTATGTTAGCAAAGTGATCAATTGACTTATTAAAATTATTCTGCACTGTCTTAATTTATATTTTATTATGATTATGCAAGATAGGAATTGAGGTGATTACAAGTTGGTATCAAAGCTTGGATCACTTTACTAGCAAGGTTACTGTACATATTTCTCCTTGTTGAAATACTGATATATGATACTTCATCCCTTATAATATAGACTAATAGGATTTATGAATGTACTACGGAGAAAATTTCAATTTTTCTTGGAGTGTGTTGTGGTGCAGATGGCCAACCAAATTCCTATTGAGAATTAGCATCAACATCAACAAGTTCACCTACGGTAGGAACAGTTGCAGAACCTAATGGTTGTGGTGAATATTATCAACCAGAACTTTCGAACTACTCAACAAGTAATTCAACAACTTTCAACCAACTAAGGAGGCTAGTCAGTAGGACCCTAGCTTCAAGTTGAGCTGGCCGATCTAGTGGAACCTTAAGTGGCTAAAGTAACTAAAAATCCATTTCCACAACTTCTACCAATTTAGCTAGGGTTCTACGTTCTAGAGAAGTTTATCAAGAATGGTGCTAAGGCATGTAAGGGAACTACAAAGCCTAATAAAGCGGAAGCAAGACCTTGATCATCTTGAATAAGGCCATTAATTGAGCATGCCAGCTTGTAAGCATTTGGTGTTTGACTTGATTCAACTTGATCCAAAATTTGATATTTAAATGCTCAAGTTCAAACTCAAATTCCATGAGTCGAGTTTGAGCAAGGAAATGCCCGACTCAACTCAACTTGAATATCACTCATATTTGACCCAAAAATTACTTGTAACTCGGCATGATCTCGACTCGATGTTTAATATATAAAATCGGATTCAGTACATTAATATAAAGAGGACAGGGAGCCTGTGCTTGAGCACAGGCTCCTTACCTATGCTTGAGCACAGGCTCCTTACCTGTGCTTAAATTTATTTCAGTCGTTGGATTCAATCCAACGGCTGACAAAAAAACAGAGGGAGTCTCTTTGTTTCCCGACGGGAAGCGGGCCGGTAGGGTGACGCAGGGGACTCCGCGGGGGTGAGGCAAAGGGGGGGGGTAGGGGGCGGTGGAGTGTGGCCGGGGCGGCGTCGGGGTCGGTGGCTGGGTGGGGCGTAGACTGGGTGAGTGCGACGGGGCGGTTGGAGGGTGGGGCGGAAGGGGTGAGCCGGAGGAGGCAGCCGGGGTGGCGTTGTGGTGAGGCGGGGTGAGCGCGACGGGGCGGTGACAGGGTGGGTTGGGGGTGGCCCAGGCGGCGACGGGGTGGGGCGGGGGCGGACGGGGTGAGCGGAGGGGGGGTGCATCGCCGCGGCCGGGGTGGCGACGGGGTGGGCAGGGGCGGAAGGGGTGAGCCGGGGGGCAGCCGGGGCAGCGCTGTGGTGAGGCGGGGTGAGTTCACCGGCGGTGGGGTGGGGCGGCAAACAGGGAAAAAAATAGGGGAGGGTAGTTTCGTAATAAAAAATTGACTCGATCCCGACTCGAGTAAATATTACGAAATAAATTTTAAAAAAATAAAATAATTTTGTAATAAAAACTTGGCTCGATCCCGACTCGAGTCAATATTTTGAAATAAATTTTAAAAAAAATAAAATAATTTTATAATAAAAACTTGATTCGATCACACTCAAGTCAATATTACGAAATAATTTTTTTTAAAAATAAAATAATTTCATAATAAATTTTTTTAAAAAATAAAAACTTTACTTGATCCTCACTTGAGTCAATATTACAAAATAAATTTAAAAAAAAATTTTGTAATAAAAACTTGAGTCAATCCTCAAGTCAATTATTATGAAATTATTTTATTTTTTAAAATTTATTTCATAAAATTGATTTGATCCTCACTCACTCATTTAAGTCAATTTTATGAAATAAATTTTAAAAAGTAAAATAATTTCATAATAAAAACTTGGCTCGATCCTCACTCGAGTCAATTTTATGAAATAATTTTTTAAAAAAATAAAATAATTTCATAATAATTAACTTGAGGATTGACTCAAGTTTTTATTACAAAATTATTTTATTTTTTGACAATTTATTTCAGTAATATTGACTCGAGTCAAGATCGAGTAAAGTTTTTATTTTTTAAAAAATTATTATGAAATCATTTTATTATGAAATTATTTTATTTTTTAAAAAAAATTATTTCGTAATATTGACTTGAGTTGGGATAGAATCAAGTTTTTATTATAAAATTATTTTATTTTTAAATTTATTTCATAATATTGATTTGAGTCGGGATCGAGCCAAGTTTTTATTACAAAATTATTTTATTTTTTAAAATTTATTTCGTAATATTTACTCGAGTCGGGATCGAGTCAATTTTTATTACGAAACTACCCTCCCCTATTTTTTTCCTGTTTGCCGCCCCACCCACCGCCAGTGAACTCGCCCCGCCTCACTACAGCGCCGCCCCGGCTGCACCCCTTCCGCCCCTGCCCCACCCCATCGCCGCCCGGGCCACCCTTGACCCACCCTGTCGCCGCCTCGTCACGCTCACCCCGCCTCACCACAGCGCCGCCCCGGCTGCCTCTTCCGGCTCACCCCTTCCGCCCCCGCCCCACCTTCCAGCCGCCCCGTCGCACTCACCCCGTCTGCGCCCCACCCAGCCGCCGACCCCGCCGCCTCACCCCGGCGCCGCCCGGCCACCGTCCACTGCCCCCCCCGCCTCACCCCGGCGGAGTCCCCGCATCACCTCGTCGGCCCGTTTCCCGTTGGGAAACAAAGGGAGATTGCCTCTGTTTTTTTCAGCCGTTGGATTGAATCCAACAGCTGAAAAAATTGCAGCACATGCAAGTTGCCTGTGCTACAAAACAGAAACCTTTTTTCCTAATATAAATTAGATTTAATATATTATTTTTTGTATCAATTGTAAGAAATTTTTATTTTACTTGTATGATCATGACAAAAGACTTCTTTAACCATGATTATAGCACGAAAAATCTAGTAGTTGGTTGGATATTATGGTTTATAACATAAAGGTCATGGGTTCAAATCTCCTTTTAGTAAATAATTTTTTTCTTTATCTTGGATAGTCTCACATCGTTTGATAAATCACACTCCACCCTTTCCTACTTTGTATAAATGATTCTACTCCATATATAGTAAGCTCATTTAAGAGCTGGGCTCAAGCTAATTTGAGATCCTAAAAATGTGGTAGTTTAAGTGGTTTTGACTCGCTCGCTCATTTAGCAACCTTAATCTTTATAATCCTTAGGGCCTTGGAGGTACCAGATAACCACTAAATAAGGTTAGTTTCTTGCATATTTGAGGAAGAAGCGACATTCTATTAGGAGATATCCACGAGAACGAAATTCATGGGTAAATAGTTTGATAGTATCATATGGGCTAAAATTATGGACGTGACTAATGTCACCAACTATTGGTACAAGTTCATGAACAGAAGGCCGAAGAGTTCATGAATTTGAAGCAAGATGAAACCAATTTGTCAAAGAGTATGAGGAAGAGTTCATCCAGCCTAAATGGTTTGCTCCAGGTTGTGTACAATGAAGGAAGCTCACATGAAAAAGTTCTAATTGTGACTGTGGTTCGCACTTAAGGACAGACTGACCAGTTAGAGACCTTAGACTCTATTAAAGGTTGTCTTTATTGTATGTGTTGCTGAGGAGGTGCTAGAAGAATCGTATGGTCTTCTCATCAAAAAGGACAAGACTAAGACTTATAATATCACCCCTAACAATCTCATATGCACAACCAGTAAGAGAACGTAGTCAAGCATATCATATAGACTCATGAGAGAGTTAGACCAGACCCTATATTCACCACTAATAGTATGTACACTAACTGGGAATCAAACACTAGTTCATAAACAAGTAGGACCTATCCTAATGCATGTGTAAAGTAAGTCAATAGTGTGGGAGTTTATTTTTATCAATTCACGGATATAGATGCAAGTTTAGGGATGGAATGGTTGTTTAAAAACCATGTCATCATAAATCATAAAAATAAGAAGATGTATTTGATAGGGGATGTTTTAAGTTGCAAGCCTCTTTAATTTGTAGAGAGAAGCAGAGAATCATCCATGTATCATCTCCTATGTCCAAGCCACCAAGTACCTATAAAAAGGATGTCAAGGGTTCCAAACTAGTATGGTAGAAACATCAAAGCAATCCAAAGAGGTCGACCCTTCAACACTTTGGATTGTGTTTGAATTCTTGGAAGTCTTTTAGAAGAATTGCCAAGACTATCACCAAATAGGGAATTAGAGTTTTTCATTGATTTATTACAACTGACTACTCTTATATCAAAGACACCCTACAAAAAACACATGTAGAGATGTAAGAACTGAAGATCAAATTAAAAGAGCTATTAAACAAAAACTAATTTGCTACTCGAACAATACCTTTCATGAACCTCACGAAGAAGATACTCCATGACTATCTAAATAAGTTTGTTATTATTCTAGTAGATGGCATTTTAGTCAGCTAGTGAAGAACTTTATGAAGAACTCAAGGAAGGTACTAGAGATTCTAAGGAAAAATAAGTATGTCAACTTTAGTAAATATGACTTTTAGATGAAATAAATTTTATTCCTTTGTCATATTATTTCTAAAGGTGGTGCAACAATAGACTCATCAAAGGTAATAGGAGTTATGGAATAGAAAAGTCAAAGAGTATTACAGAAGAAATAAGTAATCTGGGATTTGCAGGGTATTATAGGAGATTCGCCACAAATTTCTCCACCATTGCAATTCCATTGACTTCTCTGACTAAGAAAGACAAGAAGTTCACAAGGGGTGAGGCATGTGAAAATAGTTTCCACACATTAAAAAGATGTATGACAACTACCCCAGTTCTCACTTGGCCTCAAGGAGTTGAAGGATTTGTCATATATATATAGACACCTCTAACCAAGGTTATGGAGTTGTACTTATGCAGAATAACATAGTAACTTATGCATCAATGGAAAGGTGGCTCGGGAAATAGATGAGGGGCTATAAAGATTCCTCACTTCTCTTAACCTAGTCAAGAAGGGGAAGGTGAAGTGTTCAAATTTGAAAGACGGTTGTGTTCCAAAGAAAGAAGAATATAGAAATGAAGTTTTACAAGAAGCACATCATTCTAAATATACCATTCACTCAGGTGTCACTAAGATATACCAATCTATTAAGGGATCATACTAGTGACCAAGCATGAAGAAGTATACTGTTGACTTTATAATTCAGTGTTTGACTTGTAAATAAGTGAAGTTTGAATACCAACCTAGAAGATAGCTCCAACCTCTTGAAGCTTCAAATTAAAGATGGGAGAACATGGCATGTGATTTTATAGTTAGACTACCTAAGTCTAAGAAGGGACATGATGCTCTATTAAAGGTAGTCGATGGATTTATGAAATCGGTTCACTTTATTCCTATCCATATGACTATGAACATGGGTAAGTTAGTTCATCTCTATATAAATAATATTATGAAAATACTTGACACACCTATATTTGTAATGTCTATTAAAGACGACAAATTTATTGCAAGAGTATGGAGGGAATTTCAAGAAGCAATAGGTACAAAGTTAAAGTTCAGCACTACATGTCATCCTCAGACAGATGGACAGTCTAAAAGAACCAACAAGGTCTTAGAAGGTTTGTGCAGATCATGTTGGCAAGACAGTTGGGAAGATCACTTACTTTTAGTAGAGTTTGCATATAACAATAGGTACTAGTCTACAATAGATATGACACCCATTGAAGCACTGTATAGAAAAGTATGTCATTCACTATCATCTTGGTTGGACAACAAAGATCTAGTACTAGTTGGAGCAAAGATAATTGAGAAAACTATCAAGATAGTCGACTAGATCTAATAAAAGATGAAAGATGCATGAGATTGCCATAACTCCTATTTAAACTTGCATAGAAGGTCTTTCGAGTTCGAATTAAGAGATCATGTCTTCTTAAAAATATTACTAGTAATTAGAGGAGTGATTTCATGCAACAACTCTAGCAAACTTAATATAAGATATGTAGGACATTTGAGATTCTTAGAAGACTGGTGAAGTAGCTTACCAGTTAGCTTTAACACCATCTCCAACATCAACTCATGATGAGTTTCATATATCATAAAACTGATTACTGTGAGCTATGAATTCAAGATGATATGTCTCATATTGATAAGCCCCTTAAGATTCTAAATACCAAGGAAAATGTACTAAGATTGAAGACAATCCCTATGGTGAAGGTTTTCTAAATGAATCACACTCTAGAAGAAGCCACAAGGAAGGTAGAGGTGAATATGACACTCAAGTATCATGAGCTCTTCCCTTAGCTAAATTTCGGTACAAAATTTCTTTAAATGGAGTAGAATGTAATAATTATCACCCTTTTGTTAATATTATTTAGCTTTATTTTCCTTCAATTGAGTAGGATAGTGCCAGTGGAACACTCTTAATTTTTAGCACAATTTTTTTTGTATAACTAGTCGAGACTTATAAAGGATACTTTGAAATTTCTTATTTATGTGTTTGATTATATTGAGTATGGTCATGTAAGACCTTTGTCTAACATTCAATCATGAAAGAGGGTAAATAGTCAGGTTTAATCCCACGAGATTGAAGTCGAATAAGTAAAAATTTATGATGATCAAGTTGGGCAAGATCACTTGTAAACCAAATCCATATCACAAATAGTAAGTTAGACCTGTAAGCCAATCTAATACGTAGGTTGAATACTTATTTACACCAATTAAATAGTTCGTATTTGGATGACAGTTCGTATTTGGATGACAGTTCGTATTTGGATGATAGTTCTTATTGACACTTATTAGTCAAATTTTACCCAAGGGTGACAGTTCGTATTGGGATGTGGATGTGTTTGTCCAAATTTTTAGATCATTGAAGGAGCCTTGAACTTATTATAGGAGTACTAGGAAAGACAAACCAACCCATTATAAATAAAAGAGGTCGGTCACAAGGGAGAAAATTTTCTCCAATTCTTCCATGCTTGGGTGACATCAAACCCTCTTTTTCTTATTTGGTAGTTTGCTTCTCCCTCCACCTGTTCTAACTTCCATCAAGTTCCATGTTTAGTCGCATTTTAGGGAGTTTTAAGATCCTTAGATTTACACGACTAATCAAATTTTTAGCTTGCATTAAACAAGTTTAACATGTCACATGTTATTATGTACTATGATGTGCCAAGGCACTATATTTCAGTTTATGTTATTAGGTGACATCAACCCTTCTTTTCTTATTTGGTAGTTTGCTTCTCCCTCCACCCGTACTTCTTTCCATCAAGTTTTGTATTTAGTCACATTTTGGGGAGTTTTAAGATCCTCGGGTTTTACGTGACTAATCAAAATTTTAGCTTGCATTAAACAAGTTTAACATGTCACATGTTATTATATACTATGATGTTTCAAGGCACTATATTTCAGTTTATGTAAGTGTACAAAAGTATAACATGTTCTAACCAATTCAACTGTGTTATGCTGGAGGGTACAGTGCATCCACCATAAACAAGGGTTGTTACCCTAACAACCACACTTGCCATGTCTTGACATCATATGTGATTACTTGTGGTTTTAGCACGTGAATTTTATGGAGGCCATCACATCTCCCTAGGAGTTCAGATGTAGAAACTCACAGAGCTCCAAGGTGCCAACCTTGTACACACATACACCACTAGGCCTATAGCTAGCATTGAATGTTTTACATGTGTTTTTTAGTTAAGGCAAGACCTTAAAGTGTCAAATAGCCAAATAGCTATTTGGGTTTTAAATTGTCAAATCGACCAAGTACTACAAAAAATACACTAATTGACTACAAGTAATATTTTTTTACATGTAATAACTATAGATAATGTCATAATCTTCTATGGTTTTACAACGCTAGACTATAACCCTTAGGTAGCCGTAGGTAATTGTAGGAATACAATATTGTATGCTAGACAACTAAAATTTTTAATATAATATACTCACCATCAAAGGGTATTTTAGTAAATTAATAATTCAAAACACAACAACCATTCTACCTTTCCTAGTTCCTACTCAATCACTACCCTAGCTTCCTTCCTGTCATCATCAGTGCCGACGCCGTTGCCACCATTGCCACTGCAAGTCAGCTGGAAATTGTTGCTGCAATTGCTAGCAATTGGAGAAAAATTGCCACTGTCACTATCAAGTCTGTTGAAAAAAATTTGTCGACTATAAAGGAAGGACTGACAAAGTTGTCAATGGAGTTTGAACGTGATGGCTTGGGGAGAGGAGAGGTATGAGAATTTGTTTGTTTATTATCCTCACAATATATTCAATTGATTTATTTGAGTGATTTCTTTTGTGGGATATTTTAATTGTTTGTATGTTGTTTGTGGTTCTTAATCTCTTCTTTATTATTCAAGTAATTTGAAGAACTATTTTTTATCTTTTATATAATATAAATAATTTTTAATTTGTAGAATTGTTTTACCCCCTTCATGCACCAGTTCTTAGTTTGCATTTAGTTTATGTTTTTGATTGCAATTGTTTTTGGTTCTTCTAATCATAGGTAGTTGCAAACAGGAAGAATTCATTTACAATTAAATTATCATAATTGAAGGCAGTCATCTCCTCCCTGCCTTCATCTTTTTCTCTAATCCACTTCATCTCTACAATGGATAATTATTCCAATTCAGTCAAATGGAAATAAGCTTCGCCATTGACGGGGCCAAACCTTGGACAAAAATCTTTCCAATTTATTTGTGTTATAGTGTGGAATTCTTGGCCTTGTCCCTTTCTTTTTATTTTCTAATTTTTTTCACAAATTTTATTTGACAATAATAAGGTGAATCCACTGTACACTGGGTGGAAAGCAAGAGGAACAAGTGTCTTGCCTATATAAGGTACGGTAGGGTAGGCAAGGCAAAGGGCCAACTTGGTTCATGTGAGCTACAAGTTTCTAGCTTTACACATCACTGTGTTAATATTGATCTGGTCATCGGGTAATATCACATGAGGTAGGAATACTTATTTCTTAGTAGTTTTCATTAAATCTAGTTCAAGATTTGTTGCACACCATGGTTGGATCAGGGAGCAAGATAATAGATCTCTTTTTAGCCGTTCTAATTTGGAAGTTGAAATAAAACAATAATAATAACATATGCTAGATCATAACATGAACCTTAACTATAACTTGATCAACTTATGTATTAAAGATATGTTTCTTGGCTGTTTTCATTCCTAAACTTGTTATGAGTGTTTCATGAAGAGAAAAGACAAGCAATGATCCACCTTAAATAACTTTAAAGAAAGTGTTAAAATGATTATCTAGAATTTACTTTATGTAAGTAATTAAATTATCATATACCTCCAGGGTAATCAATAGAACTTATTTTTTGAGTGTCTTATCTTGTATTTGTTGATAATTAGTGAATTGGATTAGATTTATGTTGCAGTAAGGTGGTGACCTCTTATGTGAAAGAAGCTTATTGCAAGGATTTCACAATTTGGTTGTAATTTCTCAACATGGAAGATATTGATAAGAATTAGATGAATGCTCGGCATGATAAATGTCAAAAATTTTATTGAGTTTATAACATCAAACTATGATGTTGTTGTTCATGGGAAAATGTGTTGTCCTTGTAAGAAGTGCGTAAACATTGAATGGTAGTCTTCTACAACAGTGTAATACCATTGTAAGTAGTGGGGAGTGATAATAGCATATAACAAATTGTATCATCATGGTGAGAAATATTTAGGAGGATCGTCTAGAGTTGAGATCACTAACTTGGAAGAGGTTGACGAGATAAATGACTTGTAGGAGTTTGATGAGATGATTAATATGCATGATGTTGATGAGTCAATAGAAAATCTTAATGATATTGATATAGATGCCGAAGAAAATGAGTTGTGTGATCTAGTAGAAAAGGCTAAGGAAGAAATATATCTACGTTGTAAGTCATTTACAACATAACATTATCACAGCACACAAGATGAGGTTAAATAAAAAAGAACAAATGTAGGTCAGCACCTTTGCCATTATCAAGTGAGCAAGAATTATAGCAAGTAGATGAAGCTAAATCAAGAAACTTCGAGTACAACCCATGGAAAGGGAGGAGCATATTTTTTGAATTGCTATATTTGGAACACAATATTCTTGGACACAACTTGGATGTCATGCCAATAGAAAAGAATGTGTTTGACAATATATTGAATACCCTACTTGGTTTAAAGGGAGGAAAAGATAATTATAATGCTCGGATGGATCTTAAAATATTGAGCATTAGGCATTAACTCCACCCTAAAAAAGCTTCAGCTTCTAGTCAACTCATTTTGCCTCCTGCATGTTTCACTCTTTCACGTTCTAAGAAAGTAAGTTTCTTGAAGATAATTCAAGGCATCCAAGTTCTATATAAGTTTTCTTCTAATTTCAATAAGTGAGTAAATTTGAAGGGAAAAATGGTTTCAAAAGCTATGATTGTCATGTTATCCTACAACAATTCTTACCAATACTCGTTCAAAGCATTTTACCAAAAAAACTCTTCAAGTTGATGACCTTTTTATTTGGAGAGGTAAATGGCCATAACTTGTCATATGGAGATGATATTCCCGCCTTTCTTTGATATAATAGTTCATCTTCCAATCCATCTTGCAAACCAAGCGCGATTAGGTGGATCAGTTTCATATAAATGGATGTATCCAACCAAAAAGTACCCAATAATTCGATTAGGTCTTTTATTTTGTTTCATAATTGTACATTTTTATGTCTTATGATATGGGTACCTTGGAAGGTTGGAAGAAGTATGAGAGAAATAGGAGCCAAATTGGGCCATCAATAACTAGAGGTTACATGCTTGATGAATGTGTTGATTTTTGTGCAAAATACATCCACAGCATAATGCCAAGTTTTACTATTCAATCATATAACTTTCATGAACAAAGACTAATAGGAAGTATACAAGGTGAGCCTTATAACATGATAGAAGTGGAGAAAGTTCAAGCTCATCGATGTATACTAAACAATGTTGAGTTGGAAAACCATATTTAGTGAATATTTAATAACTGCAGTTTAAAAATCTTGGTTGCTTAACTTTTTATCAGGATTAAGACAATAAAAATATTTTCTAAGTTGCACAAGCAAGAGCTGACGGAAAGAGATAGGTCAATGAGGAGAAAAAGAGGAGCCCGTGAATTGCAACAAGCTCATCATAATCAATTTTATGATTGGCTTAGTAAGAAAGTAGGCTAAAAGCAAAGTTTATGCATTATAAACAAATATTTTATGAATATTGATTATGTATTATTATTATTATTATTATTATAATCTTAGGTCCATGACCAAGTTGAATATGTACAAGTGATACCCAATTTTGTCCAAAGAATTTCAGTTATTAGTCAGCTTAATGCTTGACAATATAGGTGCTATTTTATAAATGGGAACATGTTTAGAACATAATCAGAAGATAGAAGGAAAAGTAGCAAACAAGTTTGCATGATCAAAATCCTAAGCAAGCTAAAGTAAATTACTACGGACTTGTGACACAGATACTACTACGTGGAAGATTAGTTCGTTCAAGTAGAGGTTTATCTTTTTCACATAGAGGTTTGGCTCCTATAATATCAATTTTTGTACTTCACTTTTTTTAGTCTTCTTACCTTAAAGGTCTATTTTTCTGAGAAAAATGTACTTTCCATAGTAGTTATGGTTGCATGCGCGGAAGATTAGCACATTCCCTTAGATGTTTGGCTCCTATAGTATCAATTTTTGCAACTCTCTCATTGTTTTAGCCGTCTTACCATAAAGGCCGCATTTTTCCGAGTACCAATCTAGAATAAAATGTGCGCTTCCTAGTAGCTATGGTTCACACGCATGGAAGATTAGCTCATTCCCATGGAGGTTTATCTTCTTCACCTAGAGGTTTGCTCCTATAATATCAATCTTTATACTTCTCTGTTTTTAAGTCTTCTTACTATAAAGTCATTTTTTTAGTACTAATCTAGAATAAAATGTGCTATTAACTATGGTTTGCACACGAATTTAAGTTATTTCAACAATCTTGTTTAAACTCCTATGCATTTTGAGTTCATATATTTCTTCTTGCAATGAAAATCTAAATCATCTAAAGTGCATAGTTTTGCTACAAGTTGATAGTTTTCTTTAGAGCATAATCCAACTTGAATTAGATTTTTCATATGCTTTTAACAAAGCAAGGGTGAAATTGTAAAATAATTGATGTAATAGGTTATTTGGATTGAGCTTTGCACCTTAAAAAGGATAGCTCCTCTAGTTGATCTCTAGACTACTTGGCAAGTATTTTATCAGATTTTTAAGAAAGTTCGATATTCTTCTCAATTTAAAGTCCTTTTTTGAAACTTAGATCTCTATTGAAACTTTCTTGTTGCAGGTAGCCTGCAACTTCCATTTCTGTTTTTGACTAATGATGAGTTTTCTGGTATACATTCAGTAAATTTTTTTGGTCTTGTAAAAACTTGTTTGCATGTCTGATTTGTAGAAGAATTAGCTTGCTTTGCATACATGTGTGTTGCTTCTATATTTCATTTATTATATGTGACAAGATTATTATCTTTTAGTTGTTTAGAGACGTGGTTCGTGTGGGGCAATGGAAATTGATAACTTGTAAAGAAAATATAGTCTTAATGACAGATATTATATCTTCAAATTTTGAACCAACATCTAGGATCATGGTTGATGGAGGCTGTTGTGTACAATTGGGGGTTACAGGGTCATATAGCTAGTTGAGTAGACTCAAAAATTATTTCATCACTTGTGTATTGCAAGCTTAATTTGGATTGGTTTTAAATTACATGCAAGGTTGGACAAACTGAGTAAGATGAATTAGTGGATGATAGAAAAGATTTTTACTTGTGAAGAAACATTTTTTTCTTCTCTTTATCCTTAAATAATGGAGCAACTTGTTTTTACATTAGATGCAAACCATATATTTCTTTTTATCATTGGATATTCTTCAAAAAATATACTAGTGAACTTTATTTTCAGTTAATGCATTGATCATTGTCTATTTCTATGTTTCAAACATATTATAATAGAGTGGAAATGCATGGCTGCCAATGGTCGATGATTGAAATAATGTTTATGGTATGGTTTCAACCATAGAGCAATAGTGGCTTTTTTTAAGGTGGTGAATGATATTTTATCTACAGTTTTAGAATAACATTTTGGCTATGGTTGGGAGATGTAATGCTTAATTTTTCTTAATCCACGGCTTTCAACTGTAAGGCTTTACTTTTTACCAATGGTACAATAGTCTACGACAATGTAAATAACTGTAGACTTTGATTGATTCTATAAAATTGGGTTTGTCGGTTTGGTGTTTTCTACGATTGGTTTGGCTTTCAGTTTGACTCAATTAGCATGCAACTAGTCCAGTTCATTCGGTTTGGCGCTAAGAAAGTCTGTGTATTGTTGTAGACTTGGGCATTGGGTGTATCCGCCGTTGAATATTATTTAATCGGCCCCAATTGCCAAGTCATGATCTTGTTGTGGTTTCAGGGGTTTAGATAGCCTAGGGAAGTGTATCGCATTAGAGTTGTGATGTATGTATGTTCGGCGTACCCTCAAGCCCTACTCAACTCCTAGAAGCCGGCTCACATCCCTTTCCTTCCCATTTTCCTTTTCTCCCCTATTTTTCTTGTTGCGGCTAAGTATCGGGTACAAGAGCACCCTCCCAAGACTGTCACACCCGTGTACAAAGTGCGCATGTGAGAAAATTGTGGGGTGCAAAGGTGCTCCCAGGGTGCCATTGCATTGGGATGGATTAGGGTTTTTTATATAAACCCTGGCTGCCCCCGTTTCTTCCCCTCTCTTCTTCTCTCCTCCACCCTTGGCCGCCTCCCAGCCCTCTTCTCCCCCTTCTTCCCCTCATTTTCTCTTCTCCTTTCCTCTCCTTTTCCTCCCCTTCCTTCCACCTTTTCTTCCACTTCCTCCAGGTACTCTTTTCTTCCCTTTTCTTTGGTTATTTTTGCATGATTTGCACCATTTCATGTAGATATTGTTAGAATCATGTAGATCATATCATTTTGATCATTTGGAAATATTATTGAATATGTTTTAGATGCTATATCATTATAAAAACTTTATTTTTATATAAAATTTGTACCTTTATTGATATTTGGGTTGTGTTTTATGCATTTGTTGATTGTGTGCAGTAATACACTACTTAAATCATCTAATCAAGGTTGTAATAATAAAATGATTTAAACTTTATCAATTTGGGTCATATCCAAGTCACCTCAAATTGTGCACCAAATATTAATTAATTAAATAAACAACATAATAATAATTTTAGTTCCTGTGTAATTTTAAAATGAACCTACCATGTGATCTTAATTAATTTTACAATGAAGTTAATTAATTTAATAAATGATAAAAGATCTAATTAATAAAAATTATTATTCTTATAGTTGGGTTCGTAATTCGCTCTGCCACAGCCAGTCAAATCTATTTGATTCGACATCCTTCAAGTTCCAAATCTCAATTTGCCTTGGCAATTTAATCATTGAGTTACCAACTAATTTACAAATCAGATCAAATTGTTTTAATAATAATTCAAATATTGTGCTACTGTGTGCTAGGATATTTCAAGCTTCGGTGTTTAGACACCCGAACACACTGACATTTTCTGATATTTCAATTATGTGGGTTTAAGCCTAGTTAATGTTTATAATATACTTACATCAAACTTATGATTCTAGCATATGGTTCATTATCCTATTCATCTTGTTTCACGATATTAAATTTATGTATGAATGCAATTATCAGATCACATCAGTTGTGTGTTTATTTAATTTTCTGTTGCATGTCATGCATTCTTGCTGAATCTGGGACTGTTTATGCATTACATACATTCATCATACAGGATCATATTGTTGTCCACATTGCTAGGCCACTCGGAGTTGGGCTTGTTGTGATAGGACGGGGAGCTCTTTTCAGGTCCATTAGGACTCTCTTCTGTTTGATCTGCTGCTTGTCTCGTGTGATTTGATTTTACATTTAAGAACGTAGTTAGTGGTGCTTTATTATATTCCACTACCTACGGGTCATTTAACATATCTTCCGAATTAATAAAACCTCAAGGATGAGATCCCTTGATGAAATTTCAAAAGTTATAAGATCCAGTTCAAAGACACACTTTAGTGCTATTTGACATGTTCATGCCCAGACCTTATTATGATTTTGGATTTTGACTTAAATACGAGATGGATGGGATGTGTGAATCCTTTTGCATATGTAGAACCCGCGATTCGAGTCAGGGTTTTATAGTCTGAATAGGTCTTGTCGACTGTTATTTCAGTTAGGTCAATTTCAGAACACATGTACCGAGCCGAGGCCGGTCTTGTGATATGAACTATGAGAATCATGTGTAGCCAAGTATATGATGATAACGTCAATAAGACAATAGCAAAATGAGTTATCAGAATATATGAGAGTACACCAGATTTTTATTTATTTATTTTTATTAGATAGTAGAATTATTTTTAGGCCAAATAACACATTAGGATGCGCTATGGGTAGTTTGGGTGGGTTATTAGTTATAGAGCTTGTCATTGTAATGTTGTGATGTTTTATTATGAGTTAGTATTATTTTTCTAAAGTCAGGTCGGTCAAGTTTTAATTACAAAATGACCATTCATTTTTTTCACCGACCATTCATTTTTCTCCCCGACCACTCATTTTTCTCACCAACCACTCATTTTCTTCTCCCCTGACATCTATTTAATTCCACACCTCCAACACTGTCACCATCTAGCTGCCACCATCCTCCTCACCCAACTTCCTTCTTCTTTTTCTCCCTTCCCTCTTTCCCATGATCCTCACTTGAGTCGGCCATAACCTTATCGCCGTTGCCACATGACTAACGGTTAGGTATAGAAATTTCTCTAATTTTATTTGATTGTTTTATGATTTTGGTGTGATTGTAAATAGGTGTTGTTTTAATGCATGTTAATGGATGATAATAATGAATTAGAGTTTGAATTTAAATGCATGTAAATATATGTTGATAATAATGAAGTAGAGTTTGAATTTAAATGCATGTAAATAGATGTTGTCTTGTATGGATTGATGAGGAGTGTAACATTCATCTATTATACTAGGCATTAGTATTTACTCTTAATGTGTAGGTACAAAGTAGGAGCTCGCCGCCTAGGTGCGAGGACACGCTCGGAGCTTCTACTAGGTCCGATAAGACTCATTTTTTGTTTTACGTTCTACTCTATTGTGTATTATTTTATTACTTACAGGACGAGTTAAATGGCGTTTTATTGAATCTCATTTAACCCGGGTCATTTAATTGATCGATCATCTGGATTAGTAACCCTCGGGGATGAGATCCCTCGAGTATGTTTTTGAAAACAAGATCTACCACAAGTTGCCTTAGGGCCTATTATATAAATCCCTTCCCAGGCCTATATATAGTTTATCGAGTTTTCAGTGAGACGAGAGATGGGAAAACCTACTCGTATATACCATGAGCAAGTGCATGTGCTAGTTAAAGCGGGCTCTAGATTAGTGAGCGGGTTGTTCAAATCTCGAGGAATCCTGACAACTCCCGTTTTGAGTTCCTCACACTCGAAAAAATGTGGGGGTTTACTAGTACTGTTTGGTAAAGCACATGTCCGGACTTGTGGTTCAAAGGGTACTAAAGGCAAGTGTCTGAGAAAATGGCTTAGGATATACTAGTAGTCTCAAGGGACCAGAAAATGAAATGAGAAAATCAGCAACAACTGAATATTCAGTTCAAGATGCTACTAGGTCTGCAACCTAGTGGCTCCTCAATAGGTGCCTTCAAAGAGTTCACGAGATGTATATGAATTTTTTTTCATATGAGAGTTTGCTCTCATAGCCAGTTTGATATTAGTTATATTTTTGGATGAATAACACACGTTACCGACGTATTTTTATAATATATGTAGGTGATGATCATGAGTAGGATAAGCCAACCTGGATGGATGAGTTGTGACGTCTCTTGCATACACACTTGTCAGATGATAAAATGTTTAATATCTTGAGGATGATGTAATGAAATGCAATACATGATGATGTGATGTGATATGATGATGTTGCTGTAGAAAGATTGCAAATGATGACGTGTTAATAAATATGTTTGACATTGAATAAGTATAACAAGTAAGTCAAGGTCTAGAATTAATGAATAATGTGAATAGAATGCATAGGTGGGTTGAGACCCAAACTTCAGAATGATTATACAACAGATTAGAAAGTTGTGTAAATAAAAAAGTACAGTATATATACATATATATATATATATATATATATATATATAGGGCTGCTGCAATGCGCTGCAGCCCATTTGCAGCGCATTGCAGCGCACAGCCCGTGGGCCGTTGGATGAAAATCCAATGGCCCACGGGCCTCAATCCATAGCCCCACCCGCTGACCCGCCTAACCCACGTCCGACCCGCCCGCCTGCCCGAACCCGCCGCCGCCCGACAGCTCCACCCGCCGCCCTGCGGCCAACCACCCCCGCCGTGGCTCCCAGGGCAAGCTCCGCCCGTCCGACCCGGCCCGCCGCCCTGCGATCGACCCCCCCCCCGCTCCCCCGTGGCTCCCCGGACAGCGCCGCCCGCTCGACCCCCGCCGCTGCGGCTTCCCTGGCAAGCGCCGCTTGCGGCCCTGCTCCCGGCCCTCCACCGCGACCGACAAGCCCACCACCCCACCGCAGCCCACCGGCCCGCCCCAAGCCACGGCGACCCCCCCCCGCCGCCCCCGCCATGGCCCCCAAGCCGCCCGCCCCTCCAACGCGGCCAGGGCCACGTCGGAGGGGCGGGCGGCTTGGGGGGCCACGGCGGGGGCGGAGGGGGGGGGTCGTTGCGGCTTGGGGCGGGCCGGCGGGCTGCGGTGGGGTGGTGGGCTTGTCGGTCGCGGTGGAGGGCCGGGCGCAGGGCCGCGGGCGGCGCTTGCTAGGGAAGCCGCGGCGGCGGGGGGTTGGTCGTAGGTAGCGGCGGGGTCGGGCGGGCGGCACTGTCGGGCAGGTGGCATCGGACAGGCAGCGGGTTCGGGTACGCGGGCAGTCGGACGGAATTAGATGGGTCAGACGGATTGGGTGTGGACTTGAGGCCCGTGGGCCGTGCACTGCAATGCACACAAAAATGCTGCAGCGCACTGCAGCATTTATATATATATATATATATATATATATATATATATATATATATTATCCAGAATTAATGAGCAATGTGAATAGAATGCACAGGTGGGTCGAAACCCAAACTTCAGAATGATTATACAATAGATTAGAAAGTTGTATGAATGAAAATGTACGGTATATATATACATATACATGTTGATTTGATAGGGTGGCCCTTAATTGCACATTTGGGGGTGTCTATTTTATTTTATTTTGAAAATTTTTTATTGCAATTGTTGTTGGTGTGTAAATTGGTTTTCATGTTATTTATGTAATAGCAAGTTAAGTTTATTTTTGTGAATTCATCCATGTATAGCGATATACATCTTCCATCTCGAGATGCCAAGAATAGATCCGCAGGGTTGGGTTCGGGTTAGCTGACCTAACTGGGATCAGTGACATTCCGGTTCGCTTCCCATACTTGAACCAAATTTAGGGTGTTACAGCATGAGCCAAGCTGTAAGTGTCTTGCATGCATTTTGATATTGTTTGTGCATTAGGTTCCCTCTTTGATGCCTTTAGTGGTTAGATCTTTCTTATGTCGATTCTCTATTTTAATGGGTTTTGAATTAGTATCATGAAATTTATCAATTTGATTCACTTTATTCTACGGGCCAAATCAAGGTGTTGCAAATTCAAACTCTACAATTAAAACTATAATCGTGGAGGATAAATTTGCCCGTGACCGTATGGACTACGCCCCAAATGTCCACGACTCAATTGTAAGTTATAGAATAGGCTACGATTTTTTTATAATAGTTTGTGTTTTGAATAGTAAATAAGAGGGTCTTTTTTATAATTAAGGTTGATGAAAGGACACAAGTTGGTTTAACCTAGTTTTCAAGTCCCAAAGTGCCGACTTCCTAGTGAGTCACAAGAGCTAAGGACTTAGTTCAGTTTATATTGTTGATGTTATTTTGCCTCAATTAACTAGTAAGTCAAAAGGGTAATTCAACTAAGTTTTCAACATGTTTTTTGGAAGCGTTAGGTAAAAACTATTAGACTAACAAATTAGTGACAATGGTGGATTTTAACTAAGTGCTAGACCAATTTAATCGCTTATGTCATATTTATTTATGATATTAGTTATGTTTTATGTTGTAGATACATACGTACTTATGTTCATGTTTATGACCAATTTTATCAATCCGTTTTTTATTGTGTTTAATCAAACGTAGTTTAGTGTTATTTTCTTATTTATTGTTTACTACATTTATAAGTAGTGAACTTAGTACATTGTATTAAGTTTTGAAAACTGAAAATAAAGTAGAGTAGGCTCCAATGATAGATATGTGGTGTGTCCAAAATCGAGAGGAGAGTTGGCTTACAATGGCAGCAGGGACGACAGGGCTGTATGATGGTGGCAATAGGTCCGATGGTGGCAATGGGGATGACGATGACGGCAAAGGAGGGAGAATAAATATGAGTCGGGTTTCCTTGGGATAGAATATACCTATGCCAATGGCTAATCTTGGCCGTTAGATTACAAATTGGACAAGATTAGATCTTAAAAAGAATTCTCCCCTTCCCCAACCGCCTCCTCCTAGATCCAATTGTAGCAAGATCCACTTATAGGTGGCGATATCTAGGTGTTGGCAAGTCAGATTTTGGGTGCCCCCCATCCAGTTCGTGCATGGTCAGATCCCACCACAGGCAATCGAATCAGTGTGAGATTTTTATTTTATTTTATTTTTTAATAATTTGATATGGGACATTCACATAATTATCCAGATTAATATAGGCACAAAAAGGTTACCTCTTAGAAAGCTTTTTCCTCAAACAAGCATTTCATTCAACTAAACTAGCCAAAGAGACATCTACATAAATGATTATTCTTATACCATATACTCGCAACAAAGGAATCATAAAGGTGCTTTGAAAAAAAAATCATAAAGGTTCTCAACAAAAATATATTTTCATGAATTAAATAATTGTTAGTTCATTTATCCATCCCCTCCGTTCTAAAGCCAATGGGAAAGAGAAAAGGCGGCCAGCCCTTGCGCCAATGAACGCGCTTGCTTCCATCTCTTTGCCAACTCTACCCAAGCGCCAGTACCAAGCCCCCTCAAAGCTCTTCCCCTTCCCTTCGCCACCCCTTCGCTTCCCACTCCTTCTCCGATCGACTCCCCACCGTTCCGCTTCTCGCAGCCGCTGGATTGTGGCGGGCATGGCCTCCAATGCTACCGACTCCTCCCAGACCAAGCCCTTCTCCGTCCTCTTCGTCTGTCTTGGTACTTTTTGTTTTCTGGGTCTGTATTGTTATTTTTATCGGTATTGATTAAGCTTGTGGTTTGAGCGTTTTTTGTTTTGTTCTTTTTTGCAGGTAATATTTGTCGGAGTCCAGCTGCGGAGGGCGTGTTCAGAAGCATGGTGGGAGACAAGGGTTTGCAGTCCAGATTTTCCATTGATTCTGCCGGTACCATTGATTATCACGAGGTTGTGATCTTGTCAATTTTTTTTCTTTGACAAAATATGTACGAGTTTCGTGATTTGAGGTCTATTCTCCGAATTTGTGCTACATGTTCAATGCACTGTTTAAGTATATACTTAACATTTTCTTGCCTTGAGGATTAACCTGCAAATCTGAGGTACATGTTTCGTTGCACTGTTTAAAATATAGTTAATATTTTCTTAATTTGAGGTTTATCCCTGCGAATTTGTTCCATGGCACTGTTTAAAATATAACTATCAATTTCTTAATTGGAGGTTTACCCTGCAAATATCGGTGACATGTTTCGTGGCTCTTTTTAAGGTTCGTGGTTAATTTGTTTGTCTCCCCTTTGTCTAGGTGGTATGGATAGAGGCTAGAGTGTAGTTAATACAGGTTAGTTACTTGGGAAAAAATGTATGCTAGTTGGAAAAACTATTTACTTTATGGTTTATTTTGAGTATGACTTCTCATCGGATGATAGATCCAAACATTTTAAGATTGATTCTGTGGGCACCATCAATTATCATGAGGTTGTCATGCTTTTATCTATCTTGTTTTGCAAAATAGTTAACAATTCCTTGATTTAAGATTTTTCTTGCGAATTTGAGTAACATATTCCTTGTGCTGTTTAGGGTTTGTTGTTAACTCGTTTTGGTCTCTCTCCTTTCTAAATGGTATGGGTAGAGTGTCGTAAATGTATGCTAATTTAAGAAGCTTCTGAGGTTTCTGGCTTATTTTGAGGATAATTTCTCGGAGGATTGATGAACCATCGTTTTGTCAAATGAAGGGTAATCCAGCAGATTCACGGATGAGAGCTGCAGCGAAAAGGCATGGAATGGAAATAACTTCTATATCAAGACCTATTCGACCATCAGATTTTACAGAATTTGACCTGATTTTGGCAATGGATAAGCAAAACAGAGGTCGTGTTCATGCACAGCATATCATTTTCATAATTTTATTAGTTTTGTTCAGATACTATGAGCTTGTTTTTTGTGATTTACTTTTAAGACAATGTTCCATGTTGAATCGAGGCCTGCTACATGACGTGTATTTTCAGAGTCTTTAAATGATATTTTGTTTTCTGCAGCTGACATTTTACGAGCTTTTGACAAATGGAAGGGCAAGACATCCCTTCCTTCAGATGCCTATAAAAAGGTGAGACAGTTTTATGGCGATTTTATTATTAATAGCTGATGTTATTTACTTACTAAAATCTGACTTCATCTATTATATTGTAATGTATATGTTGAAACTACAACAATTAAAAGTAAGTAGATGATATTGTCATAGTTGTGTTCCACTTAAGGTGTCTTGGGAAATTTTGTATATTTTATGAATATCCTGTAGCAGTTATTGCTATTAAAGCACACTTTGGTACAACGTTGGAGTAGTATTTTTCATCATAGTAGTTGTGGCTTGTGCTCCATTTAGCAGCTTCTCATATTTTCCTAAGTTTTGAATTTATTTTGTTGCAGTTATCTCTATGCACAGAACCTTATAAGCATGAGCAAAAAGGCAAAATCTAGTGTGTACACCCTGAATGAAATAAGACTTGCCTTATAGTATCTTTCATCTCGTCTGAGTCATGATTGCCAAATGTGATAATGAGCTCTTGACTGTAGATGTGAATCCACCAAGGGAGGAAAACATTTTAAAGGTTACTTTGTTAAACACATTAATTTTGTCTAAAAGAAATACCATATGTGGCCAAAGGTTATGCTCATAACCTAAATCCCAAATGTTTCACTTTCTGTATCCCAAGCTGGACTTTCTCTTAGAAGACCTCCCTTGTGGAGATTTTTGTTTTTGGTTTTTTTTTCACAACAACCATTGACTAGATTGGCCTTTTGAAAATAAAATAGAATGCTTCCCGTTTCAAGAAAGAAAAGAAGAGAGGACTAAAACACCAAAATGTTATTTCTGAAACTAATAATCAATCTGTTTTACAATGAACTGCTTAATGTTGGGCTGAACTTTCAAGTGGAAAATGTGGGCTTGTGGAAAGTGGTCTTATTTTAAGTTATTAGAGTCACTTGCATGTATAATAGCATTTTGAATGCACAAGTTTCTATAGGCATTTTGAGACATTTGAACATTAGATAGTAGTGCATGCATCAACCTTTGTATTGTACTAACGAAAAGCATGAACTTTTTTAAATGTTTCTTTGTATGCAGCAAGTTCGATGTTATTATAATTATTTATGATACTTTACTTATTTGGTTAATGCGCAATATTTTGCAGGTAAGTTTAATGTGCTCCTACTGTAAAAAGCATAAGGAAACGGAAGTACCAGATCCTTACTATGGTGGCCCTCAGGGTTTTGAGCATGTAAGTTAAATGGATAATGTGATTTTAATTGTTTAAATATAAGTGGGTGGCAATTGTTTTTCATATATTGCACCGATAGACAAAATATCCTCAATGATTGTGTAAATATTGGACAACCAGCATGGAAGACAATTAAGTTGAATACTGCTCAATTCTTACCTAATCTTCTAATTATGCTGGAAATGAGAATGGTGGTGAAAATTAATTTCTGATTTTTTAATGCAAGAAGAATTTTATTATATTGTCTGGAACCTTTGATTGAAATGCTTAATTAGATCTACTAGCACTTCTTATTGACTAATTACACTAACTGCTTTCCACTCTTAGATATGGAATCACTTTTTGTGGTTTCAAGTTTTCTGTTTGGTGCCTTGGCCTCAAAATGCAAGAGTTAGTCCGATGGAACAATGTATTAGAAATTTTAAGTACACTAAACGAGTACAAAGAATTTTTCATAACATTGGCAATTGCAATAACAAAGCACCAGTACTCTTAGGCTTCCAGTTGTCCATGAACAAGTTTTACATCAATTGCCGTATGCCTTGCATTTAGATTCTAACAAAAATTTATCTGTTTTCTGTACGAGTATGCAAGATGTGTTCAATAAGAAATTATGGATTAAATGACGGATTTTACATGGTTCAGGTGAGAAATTATTGTGAATATTTCTGAGCAGCTTAGTCTTTTCACAACTCTGATTCATGGAGCATTGAAAAGTTCATGAAAATTGTGATCACATACTATATCTGCTGCACAGTGTGGTCGTTGTTTGCCACTTGTCTTGGGCGTTTAGGTTCTAATAAAAATTCATGATCACTTTCAGTTTCCTTTCTGGATAACCATTTTTATAAGCCTGTTTTGAGCAATGTGATGGACTGTAATGTCTTCTCTCCTTCCCACCACGTTCCCCATCAGATTCCTTGTTTTGTAACTCCTGAGTTGAAGTTTGGGTTGAAATAAACTATTCTTTGGGAACCAAGGAACATAGGAAAGCAAGCTGATGTTGATGTTACAGCAAAAATTGCGTCCGAAGCTTAGCCAGATAAAGTTCATCTAGAATACCTGAGATCATTCTAGTTGACAATGCCTAAATGCAATCAATTTTCTTTCTGTAGGTCCTAGATATACTTGAAGATGCCTGTGGATCATTGCTTGACAGCATCTTGGAAGACAACCAACATACCTGAGATTGCAGATTGTGTGGCTGTAACTTGGAAGCATCAGCAATCATCAAACTTGAGATTGCAGATTGTATGGTTGTAATTTGGAAGTGCCATTTTGCTGTTGATCTAGGCAAACGTCTGAACTCTTAACGTGCGTCAATCAGACCTGAAGGCTGAATGGAATTGATCACTAGTGAGTTCCTTGTGAATTTGATTGAACATCATTTCAATATACACAATTCATGATGATCAATCTGGAAATACAAGCTCATGTCCATTTATTCCTGTGAATGTGATTTATTATATACATAAACAGTAAATATCTGTATTCAGTTTTTTTCTTGCAATTCCTGAATGAAAAATGGTTTTGAAGCAAATCTCATGGCCAGCATAAAAGAGACATGAAATTGGAAATAACCAAGTCTAACTCTACATACACCAGTATAGAACATCAAGTTACCTGTAGTCCTTCATTTCTCTTTATTTCTTTTGTTATGTTGTAAAGCTCTTCGATCCCTTTCCCTCGTTTTCTCCTGGGTTTAGCATCAACCTTGTAATAGAAGATGTTTATTAGTTCTGCTTCCTCTTCATTTATTAGAATCTTAGGTGCTTTGCCACAAGAAAACCAGCAATTGACCAAGTTTGATGTAATCGAGCCTGTTTTCCAATAAAGCGACCCTGTTTAGTGTCGAAATATTCGAGCCACTTATCTGTTGATAGCCTTTTTTCTGCAACTGCCACTGATCTTGCGGCCAACTCTGGTCTACCCATCTTTTTGCAAGCCACGGTAAGCGGTCAAAGTTGCACACATGAATTGTCACCAAAATGATGCAGACAACTATTACTTACAACACTTCTTCCATGTTATCCACAATAGAGGTGAGATCAAGGACGTGTAAAATAGCCTAATATGAAAATGCCAACGGCTTTTCTACTCTATAAATTGTCCTAGACTAGCACTCCATTTTATGCTTGGTTTATATTCAAATAATAATTTTCAACTTGATAAACGTGCCAGTTTGATTCTGCATGGGCTTTGTTTTGTCGATTTAAATATCAAAGCAAACTAGTGTAACTAGGATAAGGTATAGAAGATGAAGATTGAATTTTGAAGAGGAATGTAACAGAACTTCGACATAGATAATGAGGACAAACAAATGATCAAGCTTCCAGCATCCTACAAGTTCTGTATGGTCAATCGCATTGTACAAGATGATGTCTCGTGTAGTTTAAATAGGTTATGTACATTTTGATAACCAAAATTTCGACAAACCTGCAAGAGCAAAGTTGGCCGAGAACCTCCATTATGGTATGACCAATGCCTGCGATATTTGATGTCAAGATTGAGTGACAGAAAGATGGAAGAAATAGAGAAGAATAGTTGAAGGAAATTTACGTGTTCTTCGGATCGCTTCCTGTAACTATTTTCCATTCATCGCCTTCCAGAGCAGGATTACATATCTTGAATGGCATGTCCGCAACCAAATCATCCCATTTAGACAATGGACCAAAGATTGCCAAGTGAGAAGAAGAGAAAATCTATGTCGGCTGGTTGCAAATTTCCGATTAAATAACCGCCCTTATTAGGCATCCATTCTACTAGCCATGGAGGAATCAGTTCTGGGTATATGTTGAACTTGGTCACTCCATTAAAAGAGTACTCTTCTGTTTGATATCGGTAGATCTTTAGTTTTCTCAAGTCAATCCAATAATATTCCCTAATGTGAAACGAATAACTGACTAGACGGTTGTTCAAGGCTTGAAGCAGATTATTCGATTCATCTTCTGGAGCAAGCATCTCACGAGCACAGAGCAACGCAGAGTAAAATAAAACCTGCACTGAGTTAGTTTGGGCATGAAGTTTGTAACTAACGAAGATGGTGTAGAAGTAACAAAGAGAGCATAGATGTGTTGAAAATGAATTGACGATTTGATGCAGAATTCATAGAAAAATTTAACAAGTAATGTTGTTTACCTGAATTTCCAGTGGATGGCCATGGATTCCTATCCGGCGACAATCATACATTATCCGTCTGTCACAAGGAGAGTTGGAAACATATAAAATCCATCTGCAAGGCAAAGCCTCAAAATCATCTTCATCCCAGACTGCACATCAACTCTTCCCTGAATTGAAAGATCCCCAGAACATTTCCCATATGCTCTGACCAATATGGTCCACCACAGGCCTGATATATAAAATGAGAGTTAGACAAGAGAGGATGATGGAAGATGGAGGTAACTTGCTAGAGCATGACAACATAGTCATATGAACTTGCCCGAATCTATTGGCGCCACTCGACCTATGGCGGAATCTCCAAAACCAGGATCAAGTACTTCTTCGGTAGCCGAATCATCTACTTCCTGCGGAATTGTGACAACCTTGAAGCTTGCAGGCGTGAGTCCTTGACCTGGGCTGTGACAATCCATTGTCTTCTCCCAACTCTACAATACAGTACACTAGAATTTAATCCTACAAGCTATGGAAACTGTCATTTGCGTCAAATACATTCAGGATTTGAAAAAGAGAAAAAATGTTTACCTGCAACTGAAGTGTGTGAAGGATGAAATTGCGAACAATATCATATTCCCCTTTGAGAAGAAAAGCAATCCCTGATGGTATGTAACAGCGAATAAAGACCTGATATAGTTCAATGTGTTGGTGCTGGAAGTGGCTTTTGCAGCCATGGTTCCAATGGGTGCTCAACTGTGATAGACTACTGATTCTCTCAACATTTTCTATACTTCCCGTAAAACTCGCAACTCGAGTCAAGGTTTTATAGTTGTTAGCCGGTCGGTTTGATTATGGTTCAAGTCTGTTCAGCTTTCAGAACATGTGTGCGAGCCGAGGCTGACCATATGCACATGCTATGAGGGTTCATGATACTCAAGTATCGATGATAGCGTTAGATACACATCAACAGACTGAGTTATCAGTAGATATGAGAGTATACAATTGATGATTTTATTTTTTTCATATTGTGACCGTAGAATTAGTTTAGGCTAAAAAATGCATTAGGACGCGTTAGATGGTATTCGGGTGGGTTATTAATTTTAAAGCATGTCATTTGGATGTTGTGTTGTTTTGTTTGATTTTATGGGATTTTTCCCAATTTTTCTAGATTTTTCTAGGAATTATTCCGAATTAGTTATTATTCTTGATACGAGCCGGTGTCGAGTCAAGTCTTATTTACAAGTTTGCCACTGCCCCATACTTCTCATCTTCTTCCCCGACACTTCCCCTTCACCATCCCAAACCCTAGCTGCCACCTTTGAGATTTTTGCCACCGCCGCCTACGCCACCTCGCCGCCCAGCCCGGCCGTACCGTTGCCTTGCCGCCTCGACCATGCCTGGCCACCGTCCAGCCATCGCGACGCCAGAAATCACCACGATTTCACGGCCGCTCCCAACGCGATTCGACCGCCGTCTGCGTCGGACCGCCACCGCCGTGACATCAAAGTCCTTCCCTCGACCTTCCTTACAGTTCCCCCTATCTAGCGTCGCCGTCGAGGTCGGCTGTGGGTTCTAGCGCAGCGACCAACCGCCCTGACCGAACTCGACGCCGCCTTCAGTGGCCATCGCCGCCTCGGCTGCCCTTGTCGTCACCACCATTGGGTCAAGCTCGCCGAGACGGTGCTAACCCCTACCTCTGATTGCCCTGCCGGAGCAGTTGCTGGAAAACCACCGGAACTGCCAGAAAACTGCCGACTCGCCTTCACCGCCTCCCTCCGTCAGCACCGATTTCAGCGCCGATCGCAAGGTGGTTCTTCCTTCTTTTTTAGAATTATTACATACATGTTGTGGTCATCGTAGCATATTGGAATTAATTTTATTAACTTCATGATTTTAGTTTAATTAATCGTGGATTATGATAAACATGTTATGATTAGAGTAGATTGTGTTGTGTGATATAAATGCTCACTAATGAAATTGTTAGTAAACCATTGAATAGTTAATTCAATGCTTGTTAACTAGTTAATTTATGAATTTGCATAAATTAGGTTTTGCTTGCTAGTATTAAGTTAAACAGATTAAATTGATTAAATCATTGTCACCTAATTAGAATAGGTATGTTTTGAAATTGAAATTAAAAGTGTTAGGTAATAATTAACGTATGAAATCATAAAATTATTAATTTGCTTGACAATTAGAGATTTAGTGTGATTGTTATGATGATTGTCATGTTTGATTAGATTCATGTATGCATGTGGATATATTAGTTATATAGGCGTGCATCATATATGTATGGGTGTTAGTAAATAGTTATGTTCATGTAGGTTCGTTGCAGGAGCTCACCGTCTAGGCATGAGACTACGCTTGGAGCTTCTGATAGGTCTGTTAGGACACGCTTCTCAAGTTTTATCGCTCTACTCTATCGGTGATTTGATTTATTGATCGTAGGACGTGTCAGGTGGATGATTTATTAGACCCCACCTAACACGGGTCACCTGGTCGATTGTTTTCGGAATTAATAACCCTCGAGGATGAGATCCCTCGAGTTTGTTTTCGAAAATAAGATTCACCTCAAGTTGCCTTCGGGCCTATTATATAAATCCCTACCCAGCCTATATATATATATATATATATGTATATATATATACATATGTACATAGCTTTCACTTTTTCAGTGAGATGAGAGATGGAGAAACCGACTGTCAGAGTACTGTTTAGTACAGCGCATGTCCGGACTTGTGGTTCAAAGGTTACTAAAGGCGATTGCCTGAGAGTGTTCGGCTTTCGTGCTCAAGGCCAGGAGTAATATGGAGGTTCGGAGAGGGCTTAGGATAAAGTTTTACGTGAAGTACTGAAAAAGAAGTGCCGATAGTGGGACAGTACCAAATAGATCAGGATGCTGTTGAGTCAGCTGCTCAACTGCTCCTTTGTAGTTGCCCTTATGAGAGTTCTTGAGAAAGATATATGATTGTTTGCTTTTCATGAGATTTTGCTCTCACATTCCTGTTTGATATTAGTTATTTCCGGACCAGTGACACCCGTTACTAATGCTTTTCTACTATATGTAGGTGAGGATGATGAATGGTGTATGCCGGCTTTGACGAAGGATTAGCGTTTACATTGCACACACATACCTGGCGCCGCATTGACTTTTGCATAAGATGTGATGTGATTGGCTGTTGTAGTAGATTTACATATTGGTGTATATATATGCATGTGTTTGTGAGGCTTGTATACCTTGTTTTAGAAATGCTTGGAAATGTTTTGAGAAAAACTCTAATGATGTGCTATGCTGAAATGAAAAGGAACCAAATGAGCTGAGTATGAAATTGCAGGTGGGCTAGACCCAATTATAAGATGTGTTGTTGCTTAAATCCTATTGTGGTGTGCATTATGGTTTTATATATATACCCTATAATGTGTCGTGTTTTTAATAGGTCGTCCCTTTATTACACTTTTAGGGGATGCTTTGTCCGTTTTATTCCAGGTTTTATGAATTTTGTTGCTATTTTAATTATTTTGGTGTGTAGTTCTTATCATGACATTCATATAGTATCCTGTTAGGGTTTTGCATCTCATTCATATATTGTTTGCGCATTAGCGGCGTGCTCCATCTTAAGATGTCGAGAGGGTTATATCGTAGCCGTTTAGGTTTTGGGTCAGCCAACTTAATCGGTTTACGAGTAGTTCGATCCTTTGTAACAGTTCTGGTCCGGGTTGAGAGTAAACCGGATTAGGGTGTTACACTTCCTCCTCAAGAGCCTCTGACAATAAATTTTCATTGCACAACCATTTGTCCCAAAGCCTCCTTTTTCCCTGCTCAACTTCTAAGCCTCATCCAGAGCACCATTACTTTGGCTTGATATCTTATTATCATTGCCATTGGCATAGTCACCATTCATAATTTCTTCCCAAGTCTCATTTATCTTGTTAACAAATTGGCATCTCATTATTTTTTTGCGTATTGATAATGGCAAATCATGCATTGTCTCTGCCCATAGTAACAAATGCTATTTTCTGGTCTGTATCTGTACTCTCTTGGACAAACTATATTTTCTGTTTTCTTGAAGCTAGAATTGGAACTGCAAGCACAAACAGAAATTGGCACCCTTGGACAAAATTGGCATGGCCCTGGACTAAGATGCAATTGAATGAGTGCCTCAGAATTTCCCATCACATCTTGATATCTTATGGATCAAAATTCCCTCTTGCACAAATCAAGAACCTGAAGAGAGAACAAGAAACAGAACATTCACATGCATGAAAAAGCATTGAAACTGTGATCAGTATATACACAGGTTCATGCTATCACAAGACAGATATGGGACTGTTTATAGGGTGATGTAAAGGAAACCTACCAAATTGTATGCCCATGCAGATTAACCTCCAAAGCTATAATCAAGTCTACAACTTAAGGTCTTACATAGTATTATTCCCACAGATTTCAACTGGGTTTAGGCTAACAAATTGCACCTTTAGACAAGGAAAACACTTCACACCAAAACAAAACAAAAACATAGGCATGGTGCACATCAACAGCGAGGCAATGGAGAGGGAAGACAAACTAAACCTCCAACATCAGTAAAATGGATTGATGGGTTAGCCGGCTCTTGCGGTTTGCGGAGTAAAATGGAAAGCACTGTTTGTGGTGCTGCAGGTTCGGAGCTCCATTGAGTTGATTGAATGGTGTGGTAGGAGAGGTAGAAGAAGAAATGGTGGTTACGGGCGTCTTTGCTTGAACGAGGCACCGTTGTTGTCGATGTACGTGACGAAGGTAAAATGGGCCGACACACCTGGTCTCTACTTTAGCAATTACCCAGATTGTACTAATAATAATAATAATAATCCCTAAATCACCATTAATAATAATAATCCCTAAATCACCATTTTATTTGAGATACATGTATTTTTGTTTTGAGAAAATTACAAAAAAATGTGTGCTATAATACGTGATTTAGGAAACAGGAGAACGTGTAATCACGAATTTTAATGGCCAAAAATACCACCCTATTTTAATATATATACGTACTCGAGTTCGAGTCTTAAGTTTTTAGTTTTTAAACTATAATTTATATTTTATACAGGTTATTATAATAAGAAGGACAAATCTATAGATTAATGGTATTTTTATGTTATAACCCCCGCTCCTTTAGGGGTAATATCTTCTTCCGTTGTTTTGTATTAGTATCTAGACTTCAAAGATGCAGGTAATTTTGTGGAGTTCTTTAATGTTAGCGTATTACTTGTACATATGTTTCTTTTTCTTTGTGTTTTTCTAAGTGTTGGAATAGCTTTGTACTTTAAATAAATTTTCCATAAATCATAATAGTTTGCTGCTTTTCTATTGTCGTTAGAGTTTTGATTAGATTAGTGATTTTATTTTATTTTCCACCTCAACAGATAGCGGAAATACTAAAGGGTAGAATAAAATGGCAACATTGAATAATTATAACAAGAAAATAAAAGGAAAATGGTACAAACATTGTTACGTGAAAACCCTCAAAGAAGGATAAAAAACACGAGTTACATATGGAGAACAAATCTAGTATAATGAACCATTATAAAATAATCGACGATATATAATATTATGCTAATTGCATTCTCACGTGTAATCAATCTCCTCCAAAATATACAACACTTCAATATTTATAATTTGCCTCGAATAATTTTTAAGGAATACAATGAATCAATAATTGATTGGGTTGAATTAAATAGAAATAAATTGAGACGAATGAATTATTTATAGAGATTTTGAATCAAGTATGAATTGAAAAGTTTTCAAGGTCAAAATGTTTATACCATACATGTTTATCATGTCATTAAGGAGGTGGATCTTTATTTTTCGACCGATATCCATTTCTTTGTAGATTTTTACCGTGAGATGGAACTAATTATAAATATTTAGTAAAAGAGTTAGGCCCTTACAATGCTTTGAACCTAAATGTGTGTGAGTTAATACAAGTTCAAATTTATAAAGTTACTTACTAAATTAATTTGACCTTGATTTACATAATTATCTAAAGCAATCAAGTCAAATACTTAATTCTCCATGCTAAGTGTCCTTGAGGGTAGTGACAATAGTTCTACACACTTAATACGTGATTAGTATGTCCTACGACTACCTTAATTGATCATGCTAATGGATAACAATGCAAAATTATAATGAACGAATCACAATTTGTCATGAACAAGTAATAAATAATAACAATCAAAGTAAATCTATCAAATTTACAAATAGTGTTGGTGAACAATTCAAACCATACAAATACTACATTTAATTGAATTCAATATCTAATTAGTTTGCAATTGACCACTTGCTTTGGCGAATTGATTTCAAACCATGAAAATGTTAACAATAATAAATTAATTATTTTCACACAAAATCATCAAACCAATCAAATTAAACGAGTTGCTTTGTATGATGTAAATCAACAAATACGTCACATGCTTAACAAATAACTAAGACAATCAATCAAATAGATAAAAAGGGGAGGGAAAAAATGCAAACACTGATTTTTTCAGAGGTTTGGATGGACAAGCCGAGCCAACTCGAGCCGAGCTAAGTTTACTCAAATCGACTTGGATCGCCTCTATACTCAAGCAATTCAACCTAGTATCGAGCTCGAATTCAAGCTAAGCCTGGCTCAGCTCGTGAGTTTGGCTCGTCTCGGTGGTGAGCTCGAGCCCAAGCTGGCATCTTAAAAGAGCGTTGGGCTCTCACCAATGACTCTCAAGAGCCCACTTATGCTCCCTTGTTGGGAACCCAACGGTTCTTAGAGTTGTTGGGCCCAGTGATGCACGAATCGGCCGATTCCGTGCGGAATCGGCCGATTTAAATCGGATCGGCGTCGCGCCGATCCGATTTCGGGGCCGACTCGGTCGGCCCCGAATCGGGTCTTGAATCGGCGGGTTTCGGCCGATTCCGACCGATTTAACTCGGAATCGGAATCGGCCGATTTAAATCGGAATCGGTTTTATTACAAAATTACCAAAATACCCTAGGTATAATTTTTATTAAATTATTTAAGCATGGGCAAAATGGTAATTTGGATTTAAAAACCTAAATCAAACCCTCTCCCCCCGATTCTGCCGCCGCCGCGTTCGCTCCGCCGCCCTCCGCTGCGCTTCCGCCGTCCGACTACGCCACCGCCGCCCGATTTCGACCTCAGCTCCGCCCTCCGCCGCGATTCTGCCGCAGACGCTGTGACCGCCGCCCGAACTCGGCTTCCGCCGTCCGCGCTTCCGCCCGATTCCGCCGCGATTCGGTCGGCCGACGGTTCGTCCGACCGGGCTGCCGACATCCTCCGACATCGCCGCCGCGAGGCTCGCCGCCGACCGGGCCGCCGGCGGCGGCGGGGGGTAGAGAGGGGAGGGTGGCATTCTCGTAATTAAAAGTTGACTCGAGTCTAACCCGAGTCAAAAATAATAATTAATTCTAAATAATTTAAAAAAATCTTAAAAAATATTTAAAAAATATCATAAACTATAATACACAGAATAATATCAAAATAACATCAATACCCAATTTTAATATATTTATATTGTAAATTGTCAAATTATTATATATGACCGATTAAATTAATTTGGACCGATTCAACTGAACCGATTCTTGGCCGATTCAGACCGATTCCGATTCCGATTCCGATTCCATGGAAAACCGATTCCGATTCCGATTCCGATTCATGCAACCATGGTTGGGCCAACTTGGGCTCATATAATTTTTTATTTTTAAAAAATTCAAGCCAACTCGGCTTTTGTTGGCCGAGCCGAGCCCGAGTCTTACCCTCATAATAACTTCAAACCCGGCTTGGCTCATAATAACTTCAAGCCCAGACGAGCCGGGCTCGAGCTTAGCTTAGCTCTACAGAACATTGAACCAAGCCAGCTTAGCTTGGCTCATCTACCACGGCTATTGTAATTTCTACTCCTCTTTCCTATCCCACCTAATTTTTGGTTGGGCTGATCTTTTAGTTTCACCGCAACAAATTACTTGTACAATACAAGCAATACTTGCTCTTCTACAAACTCTTCTTTCAGCTAAAGCAACAAGCAACGCTAATTCCTTCACACACATCCACCAAAAGCCAAAGGACAGTGGCAAAACAATCACACCAATCAGCAATGCAAATTGAAGATAAAACACTAACCAATCACAATCCGATCAGTGAAGTCATAAAACAACAACCCAAAACACTTAGAGCAATACAACAATCTCCTTACAAGAGCAACAAAATGATCTTTACAACCACAACTCACACTCAAGAGACTTAATATATTGATCAACAGTCACACATAGACTTGATTTCTTAAGCTGAAGTAGCCGAATTTGCACACTTAAAGCTTTCTTCTCGAACTTGCCAAACTTGAATCCTCATCAGTTCATCAAGCTCATTAGTCTCTTACTTATATCAAATGGGTCTACTTATAGCCTTCACCACTTAATCTCAATAATTAGATCATAAAAGGGTATTAAGTGGGAACTTTTATACAGTTCGGGCAATGGTTATAAATTATTTCTACTGTCATTCGGTTATTGAAGTCCTCTGCTAGACATCTTTAAGCCATTCCATGTAATGTGATTTTCAGTTCTTCAGTCCAGCCAAAATTTCAAGATGCAACTCAATAAAATTTTATTTTCAGTTCTCCCCAACTTGTCCTCAAATGCGCTGTTATCAAATGTTTGTGCCGAACTTTAACTTTAATTGAAATCTACCATTTTCAGTTAATCAATCATTTACCAAGCGAGTGCGCTGAAGCTAAGCTTGAACTTGATCTTCAAATTTTGTTCGAGGGTTGATTTGTTTTTCATCAAAAAAATATTAATACAAGATTCATGAAATCTTTAGGACTGGCATTAGATTATATAATTAAATAATTTGATTCGGTTTGGGTTCAAACTGAATAGGGGTGTTATAATAACCAAATAGGGGTGTTATATTATAAAAGTTTCTCATGATTTGATATGGAACAAAATCCTATTAGGGTTCAAATTTTAGGGGTCTACTTGAAAGGTTGTAGTGTAGGTGTTTTGTGCGGGTATATTTGATATGAAAAGTGTGTGTAAGGTTAAATCCAGGTGCAAATGCATAGAGGTGTCAAATGGGTTAAGGCCATCAATGACAGTCCAACATCTGATTGGGTTGAGTTGGCCTAGTCAACCTGCCACTTAGCCATCGGTGAGTAGGCGAGTTAGTTTGGGGCCATGACGCCCTTCTTTAAGAGCTTTAACAAAACTTCTCTCCAAAAGGCGGTTGATAACTATTGTTTTGGCGCATATGCTATAAGATCTTACATCTAATATGGGTATAAGACCCAATTAGACATATCCAAAACATCCTTCATTAAATATCATAAGTGATATTTTGAAATTTCAATAATAAATAAGTGTTGTTACCCATATAGATGTAGTTATTAATTAGGTCTCACAACTACTATTTTTTGTAAGTCTTTATAGCTAATTATTTCACTTTGGTTTGCCTTTACATGGGCTAAGACAACTTGAATGGGCTAAGCAAGTTGATCTAGCCCTATAAGCTTTGTCCAAGTTTGCCCAAGGGTTTTCGAGTTGGTTTGGCATTTACCCATATCAGGTTAAATGAGTTCAACCCTTTTTACTGTAGTTCGAGTATGGTATGATATGTGTTTGCTATGCCCTAGTCTCCTTCAATTTCAGTACCCCCGTTGGAACTACGTGCCTATCCTTTTCATTTAAGTTTGATAGAATCAAGTCTAATTAGACATTAGGACTAAGTCACTCACGAGTCTAGTGTGTGTGTGTGTGTGTGTTCGTTGCACGTTTGGAACCCTTTCGAACGATCCTATCCCCTCCGGAACCCGAGGCATGGCTCTTGAGGTTGCCCCACTATTTGTGCCAGCCCTATTGGGGATTGGGGTTTCTATTTGGGTGCAAAGTTCTTGTGTCTTTGAGCCCAAATTTGAAAATTTCCCCATTTTCTTCTGGTGCAATGACACTAAGAGAGTGCCCTTGCCCTTGAGCATCAAAGTTGACCCGATTCTTGTATTCAGTTTGGTTTATGCAACTTTGACCTCCGTGCCTAAATTTTTTGTCTTTTCGTAGTCTGGCTTGCAGAGACCAACGCCCTTGAACAGGGTTGGTGAAAATAGTTTCCCTCCTCTATAAATTCTCCCCTTCCCCTCATTTTTCACACTTTGGCTCCAACCTTTTGAGCCTCCTTTCCACCCTAGCCTTTCCTCTTCTTCTTCAGCTCTTCTCATCCTCTCCAAGGCCTCTTGAAGCTAAGCCTAGCTCCCTAGGATCGTAGGTCTTTGGGTAGGAAGCCTCAAGAGACTTCTTATTAGGTCCCCTTCAGGTAAAGGTTCAACCTTTTCACCTCTCCCTGTTGCTATGTTCCTTATTTGGTGTTTGTGGTTGTATGTTTGCATTTTTCTGATATGTTTTTCAAGTAGATGTTTGTATTAGGATTTGTTAAGCTTTAGAATTATGCCATTTGCATGTTTATAAATATAATTATGTATTTTTTAATGCTTTGTGGTCACTGACTAGCACTATTTTGGTAGAAAATGCATAATTCATGTTATAAATGATATTTTTGCATGTTATTAACTTCATAAATGATATATCTACAACCTTTGTGTACATTATTTTGTCTTTTATGGTATTTATGAGCATTAGGGATGCCAATCTTGGCAAAAGGTTACAGCTTTCATGGTCATTATGACCTGACTGCCCTTTCCCTAATTTTTACACCATGATCTAGGTTGTTGTTTATGTCTATCTTTTACACGTTTGTAGCTCACCTTTTCGGCTTTATCTTGTAAAAATATGACACCATGATAACCACTCTAAATGTATGAATAAAATCCCTAATCATTTGAAGGTTTGTGGTGAGCCTATTAAAGGTTGTTAATAAAATCTGTAAAATTTACATAAGGACTCACTAAGTGTATACTTGAAACAAAAAAATTTTGGTAATAATTAAAAATCATTTAGGGAGTTAGTTTACCTTATATTTTGGAGTGTGCCAAAACGTAAGGTGAAACCATAGTTCTTTATCTCTGAATGTAAAATCTGAAAACACAGCTTATTGGTAGTGAAATTTTAAAAATTTCACCCAACCCTTAGGGTTTGTCACAACAACATCTCCATAAAATTTGAGAGCCATTGGCTCGCTAGAACTTGCGTCATGATTTTTCCATGTCCATTAGGTCCAACAACGCCAAAAATGACTTAGCCAATGACTTCCCATCCTTGAAATTTGAGTTGAAATTTTAGAAGATTCAATCCTATAGTGTTGGCTATCCTTAACCTTGTACCTAGGCTCATTTGGAGTCTCGTAGCCCAAGAACGAAACTTAATAAAATTGGTGCGTGACCCATGAACACTATTCTCACCACCTTAGCCCAACTTTTGTGGGACTTATTTACTATATTGGCCAATGGGCCAAAACTTGGTAAATTTTGTGCCCAACTATTAGAGTGTCAAGTCCCACTGATCTAAATTTCAGCCCATTTGGACACTGTTTAGCTCGTCTGAAAAATTATTTGGTGAAGTTTATTCAATTGAGCCCGGGTTTAGGGGTTACAAGTATATTTAGTTGGAAAAGTCCAAACTTAGGGTTCAATGTGAAATTAAACAAGTAATTAAAATAATTTAAGTGTCTATATATTGTGCATGTCTTGAGGCCTTGTCTTGATGTGGATGCCGATATAATATGGTTTGACTTGGGTTCCATCTTTATGTTAGGTTACTCACAATGAGATCATTGATCTAGGATGTGAAACTTATTTCATCTAGGTTCGTAGGACTCCCTTTTATTTTTCTCTGCTTGGCACCTTTAGTGTTAAGTTTAATCCTATTTTAGATGAAGGATGGTGTCAAAGGTGTTTTATCGAATCCCTCCGATGTCGAGCCATTTAGCCGTATTTTTCATAAGTTTAATAAAATTTTAAGGTTGAGATCCCATGATAATTTTTGAAGGATAAGCTCTAGAAAATTAGTATGCAAGTCCCAATCTAAGCCTGATATATCTAAGTATGTGTGGGTTTAATTTTTCTAACATGAGAAAAATCTGTACGGGTAGAAATATATCGAAGTATAGGAGGCTTTCTGAAATTTCTAAGTTTCCTGTGGGTAATAGAATACTTATTTGCAAGTCTTGATTATGAAGGTGGCTATTTTGAACTGGTTTTATTACTTCCTATATCTATGTAGGTGAGGTCCCGTGACATTAGCCAACCTAAGGGTGAGATCTATGGCTTAGTGGTGGTTGCAGGGCCCTATGTTATTGTGTGTTATGCACTTGGATATGTATTTTGGATGACTTTAATTTTCTAGGCATATGCCTTGAATTTCATGAATCTTCTATATTGGATTAGGTTATCATATGATGTTTACGTACATGTGTTTAATATATATATATATTATTATTATTATTATTATTATTATATATATATTATTGTGTGAAGCAACACTTTGGGGGCAAAGGCAAACAATTGTCTACAAGATGTATTAGCCCTAGAGTCCTGAAATATGATGAGGATCAAACTTAGGTACACAAAATGTATTTTGTTGCAGCTGTGTGTGTAGAGAAACATAGGTAGGAGGAGCATACTGGTTATACCGCGCGAAGAACCGACATGAAGACCGAATGTTAAGGTATGATGCCCTAACATCTGATGATGCCTTATTATTTAACTCTTTTTGCGGGGTATGTGGAATAGGTAAACCATGACCCAGTCTTTAGATTATCGCAACTCATCTGCATTAAAAAATCAAGCTACCTAATCTAATCAATGAAACTTAATATAAGAATCGGAGCATGTCATAACATTTTTTCAAGAACTCAATTTCTTAACTATATTGAGAGTGTTGCTTATGTGTAACTCGGAGCAATTATATTAGTATTTGAAAAAAACCCTCTTAGTCGCAAGAAAGGTGTTTCCTCTTTTATAGCCTAGAATCTTAAGTTTAAGATTCGTCCTATGTAGCGTAAATCTACACGCATTTTATAAAAACCCAGTAAAGTGTCTCTCTTAAGCCTCTTAAAGAGTTGGGATTTACTTTCATAAAGTTTTTACACAATAGTCTAACGGGTAACTTTTCAAATTACAATATTACGTTTCGGTCCGTCCTTCAGGATAAATTGGGGCGTTACAGGCTTGGCCTCGTTAATCTGACACGACCCTCGATTGGGACTAGCTAGGCCAAGGGCTGACCAATCAAATTTTGGGTTTACTAAGGTTGGTCTATGGAGTTTCGAGCATTTCCCCCTATTGTTATAGGGTTGCTCATTGGCTAAGTTAAGTCAAGTTTTTCTTAATTCAAACTCAGTGCATTTGACTTCAAGTTAGACCCTTAGCATTTATGTTCAAGTCTAGTTTACGCTAGCCTAATTTGTATTTATTAGCACTCTTATTTTTTGGTTACGTAAGTGCTTTAATCATGCACATTCTGATTTGCATTATTTTTTGGTTATGCTCAATATAATTTAAATTAAATTCTTAGAATTGGTTCTCTCCCGTGAAAAAGATGAGAAAGAAAAGAAGAAAAGGCAGAGAGAACGGTGGTGCAAGCTTGGACCTTTGGGGAATGTGCAAGGGCTAGGCACTAGGTTTCTTTAAAGCCTAATTTTGAACTTTTTTTTTTTGCATAGTTTAAATAGTGTACCGGTCACCATGCTAGATTTTTGGGGAGTACAGGGTGAAATAATCTGTTGGAGTATAATTAAAATTTTTAATTTTTTCTAAGTCATATCATCTTGTTAAATTAAATTAACAAGTTATTCCATATTTAACTAATAAGATAATAAGCATATTATTTCTTAGGCATACATTCATATATATTACATCTTCTCTTTTCACATACAAAATATAATATATTACATATGTATATAATAAAATATTTTTTATTGGAAAATAAATTAATTAAAGGTTCATTGTTGGACGCAATTAAATTTATATTTATTATAACATATTTAAGAAACTTAAATTACCCATAATAGGGAAATATCTTTTTAAGTAAGATTAATTTTTAAAAATTTAAATATAATATAATTAAGAAATATAATTACCTGCTACATTGTAAAGAATCTATTGGAAGGCTCAAGAGTCTCTTTTTTAATGCTCAAGAGTATTTTAAAAAGGTATTAAAATTTTAAAAATATGTTAAACAAAATAATGCGAGCAAGGATTGAACCATGGATGTGAAGTAAACATATAGCTTAGCCACCAGGTGCCAGTGCATTGGTTTATACACAAATTTCATTGTTTTCGTTTTATTCATAAACTGTGCAATCTCACATTGCTCTAAAAGTCAAAAAGCTAGAACTTGCCCATGTATAACTGATGAGGCCATCTATCATCTCCCATGTGAACCATAATTGTTAACGTTTTGGTTTGGCTCAACATTTGAACAAGGTTGGTTCATTAAACCTGTGGCACGTCTGTTTTGGTAAGGAACGGGGGCATTAGATCGGGTCCATTGGAACACGTTCTAATGCTCCTTACTGAGATCGTACTCATGGCATATCAGGTCAGACTGGATGGTTTGGTACGGTATTCAAAATTATGATTTTTTAGTATTTAAAACTTAATTTTGTGGTATCTTCTAACTAATTTTATTAGAGAGCAGATCAATAGAAGATTGTGCCTATGGTTGGCTTTCATAAAATAAGAAGAGATTACCATTTGTGATAAAAACTTACTCTAGGAGATTGGATTCTTTGTCGGATCATTAACTAATTATATTTTACTGAAAACAATATTTGTGAATTCTTGAGTCTTATACTCTTTGTATTTAATCAATTGGTGATTATGATTGAGCTAACAAAAAGCAAGAGCTTGAACATTAAAAAAATTGTGGTTATAAAAAGATTTCTTAATTATAGTAAATTTGGTAATTTGGGCTTTGCTTTTTTCTTTAATTTGGAAGGCTATTTACGCAAAATTAATGTGTGCTTAAATTATTTATTTACGTGTGATTGCCTTAATATTTACTTGTTATTATATAATCTTGTCAAATAACAATAAGGATTTAAGATTTGGCAGAAAAAATCCCAACAAATCTAATATGCATACGATGTAAAAAAATTTATATAAAATATTACTTTTTATATAGTCATTTATATAAAATATAAAAAAATAATAAATATAATCATATTATAATGATGATTTTAGAGAATAATATAAGAATTTTGTTCTCAGACAAATTATTTGAGATAAAATTAAACCAAAATTAAATCATTTTAATTTTTATAATTAATTTTAGATCAAGTTACATAGTCGTTATCGATTCAGACTCTACTCAAAGGCTTTTAAACTAGTGTAGAACTCATCAATACACGAATGAGGTTGAGTTTGAATACGATCTGGTTAGCACCCCTAGCCTAGAGCCATGGTCGGCTCCCGCGCTGGATGGGCTGCGGCACTTGAACGCTCCCACGCTCCGGTTTTTGTCTTCTCTCTTTGCCTCTGCCTCCTCTTACCTCTTGCTAACTCTATACTCCATCCTTTCTCCTCAGGTCAGTGACAGAGTTCTTCTTGTTATCTTATATGATTGGTTGTCAGCTTTGTCTCTGTTTCCCGGTTTTGAACTTGCTTTGATTGTATATGGAGCTCTGCTCCTCTACTTTCCCTGTTGACGGAAGCTGGGTTCTTGAGATGGGTGGGAGACGGCCCTTGTGGGCACCCTCACCTTGCTGCTAGAATTTCGGTCTTGCCTTTGAAGGTTTATCGAGGTGGTCGTAGAAAGTTTAGGCAGTTGTCTTCATTGAAGCTTTCATGTAGTGTAGATGTGAAGGAGAGTTTTAGAATCGATATGAAATCTTCTAGTGGGGTGTTTAGCGTGCTCAAGTCCTTCGACAATCCAGAGGAGGCTTTGGGTTTCTTTTTGTGTGTTTGTCAGCTGCCCAGATGCGTTCATACCGCATTTTCTTGCAATTACGTGCTTGAGGTTTTGAGGGTTCATGATATAGTTGGGGAGATGGTTAAGGTTTTTGAATTGATGCAGAGGCAGATCATAAAGAGGGATTTGGAGACCTACCTTATCATTTTTAGAGGTAGGTGGGTTTTGTGTTGAATGCTTATTCGTATATTGGTTTGATCCATTTGCTTCTGCAATCTGGATGTCTGATGTAGGCGATCGATGTTTACCGTCGAAAGCTTTCTGAGGGGCTTACGCCAAACCTCAAGACTTTCTCTGCACTTATGGTTGCGGCGGGGAAGAAAAGAGATCCCGACACTGCGACTGCACTTCTGGATGAAATAAAAAGTTGGTTTTGAGGCCGAATGTGTATACCTTCACCATATGTATAAAAATTCTTGGCCAGGCTGGGAGGACAAATGATGCTTTTGTTATGTTGAGAAGGATGGAGGAAGAAGGATGTGAACCCGATGTTGTGACTTACACGGTTCTCCTTGATGCTCTGCAATGCTGGGAGGCTTAGTGATGCGAAGGCATTGTTTAAAAGTTTAACTCAGCGAGCACAAGCCTGATAGAGTGACTTATAGTACGTTGTTGGACAAGTTTGGGGATATTGGCCATATGGATTTTGTAAATGAGACATGGAGGGAAATGGAGAATGATGGTTATTTTACAGATGTGGTTCTTTGTACAACTCTTGTGGATGCTTTTTGCAAAGGTGGGAAAGTTGTTGAAGGGTTTGAAATGCTAGAGATGATGAAGAAAAAGGAGTTCCACCGAATCTCCACACCTATAACTCTTTGATTGTAGGTCTTTTAAGATTGAGGAGATTGGATGAAGCCTTGTGCATCTATAGTCAAATGGATGTTCAGGGTATTGAACCAACAGTTTTCACATGCATTCCCTTCATTGATTACTATGGAAAGTCTGGAGAGCATGACAAAGCCCTTGAAACTTTTGAAAAGATGCAGAATAAAGGCATTGTACCCAATCTTGTTGCTTACAATGCATGCTTGTACAGTCTTGCGGAGTTGAGAAAGCTAACGAAAGCAAGACAAACTTTTCGAGATTTTAAATGAAGTGGTTTATTGCCTGATGCTATAACTTACAATATGATGATTAAGTGCTTCTATAAAACTGGGAAAGTAGATGAAACAGTTCAATCACTGTATGTCATGAGGAGAAGGGGTGAACCAGATGCGATCACTATGAATTCTTTGATTAATACGCTTTATAAAGTCAACAGAGTGGACGAAACGTGGGCAATGTTTCAGAGTATGAAGGATATGAACCTCAGGCCTACTACAGTGACATATAATACCTTATTATCTGGTCTAAACAAAGAAGGAAACGTTGAAAAGGCCGTAGAATTATTATCTCAAATGCATGCACATGGTTGTCGTCCCTGTATGTCAAAATCAAGTCTAACATCTAAAGTTTTGTGGGTTTGGGAGGAGTCCTCTCCTTATAAATAAGGCTCCTCACCTTTGGTTTTTAACATCTCAAAATTGTCATTCTTCTTTCTTTGGTAAATTGTTTTCTTCTCTCCTTTTATAATATTTTATTGATTATTGAAATATTATTTTTGTAGTGTCCGAGGACGTGCCTCGTTAAATTCCGATGTCTATTTAATAGCTATTGTCAATTACTTGATTTAGGAATTGGTTTTAAGCGGACCGTGTATCTTACCACACTTTTTTGGGAATTTTATTTTGGGTAATTCATTTAGGTAATAGTTCTCAAAGTGAACTGAGTTATCTTTAGTAAAATTACTCAATTTTCACAACAGTCCCAACATGAGAACTTTAAACATTCTATTAGACTGCCTGTGCAAGTGCAGAATGGTTGATTTAGCCATCAGAATGTTGTTTGACACGTCAAGGAGTTATGAGCTAGATATATGTAGCTATAACACAGTCATTCACGGGTTGGTGGAAGAGGACAGAGCTGAAGAGGCAATTGAACTGTTGCTATGAGGAGAAATCAGTGGACCCTGACAGTATTTCTTTAATAAGTCTTGTCCCTTGTCTGATAAAAACTGGCCAACTTAGTGATGCCTATAGAACAACTGAAGATTCTGCGTTGAATCATGCTGTGGCCGCGGCTGGTTCCTTCTATGAGTCTTTAATGTTGGCGACATTGGGCAGGTGAAGTTTTGAGCAAGCTGCCGTACTGTTCCCTCTGATTTTGTCTTCGTGCAAGTGCAATAGAGCAATTGGAGCCCTTAAGCTATTCAAATCTTTCAACAATTGGGCATTGCTGCAAGCATTAGAACCTATAATTCTCTCGTGGATGGACTTCTAGAAGCCAATTTTAGTGCTGAAGCGTGGGACCTGTTTGAGGAGATGAAAAGGGAAGGTTGTGCTTCCAATGGTCACACATATAATTTGCTACTTAATGACCTGGGAAAATCTGAGCGAGTTGATGACATGTCAGCTCTTGAAGAAGAGATGCATCAAAAAGGATGCAAGCCAAATACGATAACTTACAGTGTTATCATAGCCGGGCTTGTTCATTCTAACAAGCTAAAGCAGGCTCTGGACTTCTACTATGATTTGGTTAGTGGAGAGTTTACGCCTTCTCCAAGCTGAGAAGCTTTTCTTAGAGATGATAGAGTTTGGATGCAAACCAAATTGTCCCATATACAAGTCAAATTGTGCCATATACAATATTCTTATAAATGGATTTGTGAAGGTTGGGAATACCAAAACTGCTCTCGAACAGCTCCAGAGAATTACTTCTCAAGGAATCAAGCCTGATGTCAAGACTTTCACAGTTCTCATTGATGGTCTTTGCAAGGCTGGAAGGATTTCCGAGGCTGTCCATTATTTCAAGGAAATGCAATCAGCAGATCTTCAGCCTGATATTGTTTCTTACAATCTTCTGATAATAGGTCTTGGTAGATCACGGAGGTTAGATGAAGCTCTTTAGTTTTTCAAAGAAATGAAGGATAATGGTGTGTCTCCTGATCTCTATACGTATAATTCCTCGATATTGAATCTTGGAAAAGGATGGATGAAGCAGGAAAGATATATTGGATCTCCAAATTAGGGGGCTTGAGCCCAATGTAAAACATACAATGCGCTGATTCGCGGCTACAGCACATCAATGAATCTCGATTCTGCTTATGGAGTCTGATAAAATGGTGGCCGAGGGATGCAATCCAAATACCAGAACTTATGCTCAACTTCCCAACTGATTCTGATAATTGTAGTACTTTTCGTATTAACTTTTGGATTATGTTGTAACCACCATATTCTAATGCTGTGTATATAGTGATGTGTATAAAGAAGGCAAACGAAGTTGATGTATTCTACAATGGTGTAAAGTGGGCAATTGAAATGTACAGCAATTGCTGGCTTTCCTTTAGTTTTTGAGTTATATCCTTGTATAACATACCAAACGATAATTTACACTTAAAACTGATACTTTTCTCAGTACAGAGTCTTAGTTTGTTACATCAGTTGGGGACCTAATGTGAAGATATGATAAATGTACAAATTCCAGAGGTTGACAACCAACATCGTATCATTGGAAAAGATAATCTATCATCAACATTTGCTAACACAAACAAACAGCTTCATGAGTTTTGTTTCCAAGAGACCCAAAAAAATTTACATCATTTAGATGCTAAGAGGTTAAGAAACAATGATCTTTCCTTCTAATTGACAACGCAAAATCTGAGATATAAACATCAAAAGTTGGGGTCGTCGCAAGGCGATGCACAAGTTAGTGTGGACCAATTGGCAAGCTGTTTATATGTTGGAGTAGGGAGAAGTCTTGGGGAGAGTTTCACAAACTCCAGAGCTTGTAACCTCACCTCTGGAGGGTAATATGCAACACAACCAATCAGGGGTCCTGCACCGGTGGACCATTTCCTGGAGAGCTGGTGCCCGAGTTGGTACGAGTGCGTCGCATTCTTGGAGATGATCCTCTCCAGAACAGCTTTTGGAGACAGATTTGCTCTCGGACCCTGGAGACCCCAGATAATGTCCTTTGATAACTGCTACCAGCTCCAACTCCAGGGATTTCCACAAGCTCATAAGGCCTTTCTTGAGCCACCTCCAATGGGATGTCTTGTACGAGGGTCACTTCCGAGGGAGTGTTTTCCTCTCCAGTTGCTTTACCATCATCGTAACAGTCTTCGGTTGATGAAGAAAGTATCTATGCACGACAATTGAAGGAACAATACAATCATCATCCAAGAATAATTACTTCAAATGATATGGAAATTTGAGAAAGAAAGGAGAGGCTGATCAAATAAGGATCTTACCTGAATTTCTTTCAGGTTCACCCCATTTTCTTCAATAAAACTTATGAAGGTTAGTTAAATCAAATAATTATACACACAAATAAACACACAACCCGTAGCTAATTGAAAGTATAATACATCATACATAATCGAGACACAAACCAACATATAAGTACGTCAAAAACTAAGGTTCTTCCCCAAAATACACAACATATCAATACTGCAACACTTTAGTCAATACATAGCACAACCGCCACCCCCACTTCCATGAGCCACTCGATCCAGTCTCCTGTGTTGGCCCGAGCTAAAGTAATATCCTTATATATATAATAAGAAAAATGTCAATAATCAAAAGATTATTGAGTTTGTCGGTAACAAGTAAGATAATGAACCGGGATAATAATGTCTTAAACATCCATGAGAAATCTTTAAACTTCCAGAAATAGTCACAAGTTTATCATAAATAAGAGAAAAACTTTAAGCTCCCTCAAATAAGATTGGCTAGTTAACAAGCTCGGTAAAGACATATATTAAAACACACGTACACTCGCATCGTCCTCCATATAATGCTAGAAGTTGGAGGAGGAGGTCTCAAAGGGGTTAGGAGGTGAAGAGGGGTGGAGGAAGGTGGAAGAGAAAAGTGGGAGAAGTGGGGAGAATGGGTTTTTAAAACCTAAAAATAGGGCCGATGCAAGGGTGTTGGCAGGGTGCAAGGGTGTTGACATTCATAACCAGCTACAATAGTCAATCTGAAACTTTTGCCACCTGTCACGAGTTGACAGGTTGGCGCAAAGGCGCTCTCCCACCGTAAAGGCGTTGTGTTATAGTGTAATGGCCCCTTGGGAAGCAAGGGCGCTAGCACCAAGTTTTTGAAACCTAATTTCTCGATCAAAATGTGATGCAACGCACCACATATGTAGACCAATGCACATGAGATGATTCTACTCACAATGACGTGGTCTTATGGTCTATTTACCACACATAACGTCCCACAAAAGAGAGGAAAGTCTGAGACATGCACTTGTTCGACTGGACGTAAGTAGCACTATGGTGATTCATGCCTTGGCTCGCATACAACATACCAAAATACATAACTTACAAACAGTTAATAAAACCTTACATAAAGAATTCGGCTCATTTCAATCACAAATTGTGACTAAAATCATCGGGCCAACGGCCCAGGCTTTAGGTTTTACATGGGATGTCTGAAGGGACGTGAGGAAGTAAAGATAAAAGAATAAAGAGAGACAGAGGAGAGAAAGGAAGAAATAGAAGGAGAGAGAGAGAGAAGAAGGGAGTGAAAGATAGGGGTGTGGGGTTTTCTCTTTATCATTTCTTATATTGTTTGGTAAATACTCGTCTAGTTTCATCATCTTCTGGTCTATCTATAGCACAACTCCAAGCATAGTTAAACTTTTTTATCATAAAATTTTTTGTTAATCTCTTTGCATACACATCGAGACTCCCACTGAGTCTGGTTGGTCTTAAACGTATCTCCATCCATACGATGTATACGGGTCCACGTAAAAACTCGTAACCAAAATATATAAAAGCCAAACACACAAGAAGTAGAAATGTACCTGCGTCGAGGTTGTGGATCAGCTCATGGGAGGCATCATAGCGCAACACAACCATACGCAAACATACCACAATCATACCATACATACAATAGTATAACAATCATATGATACCATACAACATGTATGACATACACTCGAGTTCCGAAGGTTAGCCGTCTTAATAGTCCATGAAGTCAGCTTTGATACCAAGTTGAAACACTCTAATTTGGCCCAAACTCAGACCGAATTTTGATGTTATAATTTGGAAAGTTATCCGTTAGACTACCATCGTACAAACTTCACAAAAGTAGATCTCAACCCTCAAGGAGGCTTAAGACAAACACTTTAATGGATTTTTATACAATGCATGTTCATCGTAATACCATACGAAAGTCTTTAACTTTAAGGGAGCCCTTAGCATGAGCACTCCGAGTCATAGAAAAGGCAACAACTTCCCGACGACTAAGAAGGTGACTCTCCATAATGGAGATGATCACTTCGAACTAGACGAAGACAACACCTTCAATGTAGCTTAGATTTTGAACTTTTCATAAATGTGGATGTATAATCTGAATCTTATACTTAGTTCCTTCCTGAGAGTTAGGTATACTTATTCTTATGACAATGTTGAACTTAACTCTCGTAGCACAGGGTTCGCGGTTACCTCTTCCACCCGCGAGTGGTAATTAAAGATATAAAGACATAAACATCAACAAGTGTCAGGGCATCATACTTGAGTGTTTGGTCTTCACATTGACCCTTCAAGTGGTATGAATTGTATGCTTATCCAATCCACGTTATTCTATCACACACACAACTGTAACTAAATTTGTTTAGCATACATGGTATGATCTTCATCATGTTTCGAGACTTTGAGGCTTACACGCCCAACAAAAAATTGCTAGAGTACCCCAAAGTTAGTAGTACCCTGCACGATGATAATAATAATAATCACATATGGAAGAGCACATGCACGCCCTATACTCTGTCACAACATACATTCATAACCAGATTTAGAGGAGCATGCTAAATCATAATACAACACATAGTCCCATAGTTTTCAATAATATACAAATCTCAAATACATAACAAATCCCCCAAAATATATAAATCTAATACACAACAAGTCATACACATGATTTGATACAATGCGAGTAAGGTTCACATTGCAAATATCAGAAAGAAAATGTCGGACCAAGCCAACGACTTCATACTTACATACATACATACTTACGCTTACACCCTTATATCCTCTATATATCACCTATAACGGTATTCAGGTGGCTCGAAATAGGGTTAGGTTAGTGCCATTGTAATAACCTGCTTTGTTTTACCCGCAAACCAACCCAGAAATGTTACTAGCGATTGAACCCAGATCTACCCTCGGCATCTCAAGATGGTGACGCAGCATGCAACGCATGGATGAGAAGTTTGGGTTCTAACGTTGTCCTTCATGCATGCTGATAACTCTGTAAAAGAGTTATTATTCTTTGCATTTCATGTTGATTTTTGTCATGTTCGAGTCGTTTATATTTCAATTTTATTAGTTTGAGAGTTTATTAGATATTATTAATAATGAGAGAAATTATTGTGATTTTGGTGTTAAAAGTGCTAATTAATGTTGTTCTCGCAGGGCTTAAGAGTTAGAAGACGATCCGAAATGAATTTGGGGTGAAATTAGGCCAAAAAGCATAACTTGGTAACCGTAACCGAGAGTAGAGTGCTCAAGCGCTGGCCTTTCGGTTAAGAAAATTTTATGGCCGAGTGCTGAGAGCTCGAGCGCTTGGATTTTGAAGTTGGGTGCGAGTGATAAGTTTATGGTGAATCGAGAGATTGTGATGAATAATTAATTTTCGTGGTTAATGATCCAAATGTGCAATTTATATGTAGAAGTTATAACTTTAATCATATACAACACTAGGTAAAATTGAAAATCCTAGGTTTGTCGTCTTGAAGTTAATATCTAATTTAAATATTACATGTTAGATTAATTTAATCTTAATTCATAATTAAATCACTTTATGAACTTGCTTTCATTTAAGTATAATTAATTAAATTAGTTTTGGTAATTGAGAATTTCTACTATTAATTCTTCGTGGGACGATACTTTTTTATCAATTTTATTACTTGATTCAGCACATGTACTTGAGTTATAATTTCCACATCAAGTTTTTGGCGTCATTGCCAGGGAATTAAACTATAATTTAATTTTATCGAAATTAGTTTGATTATTTGCTTAAATTGTTCTCATCCCTTCTTAAGTTTTATTATTATTATTATTATTATTATTATTTAATTAGGTAATTGCGTAGTGCATGTAAGGAAAAGGTACACAAGATCTAGAGCCATATATCCCAGAGATCGAGAGAACTTGTCGGTGACTACGCCAAGAAGCTAGAGTTCGGAGAGCAATGGAGGAAGGGCAAAGGAATAATAATCTTCCACCGACAGCCAATGATGATGACATAAAAGCTCTGGAAGAGTTTGCTATTCCTGTTTTAGATGGATTACATTCAAGCATTCTCAAGTCACTGATTGAAGCAAATAGCTTTGAGTTGAAACCAGTGATGTTCCAAATGCTACAAACCCTGGGACAATTTGTAGGACTGGCGCATGAAGATCCTCATACTCACCTGCTCAATTTTATTGCTATTTGTGATTCATTTAAAATGAATCAAGTGTCTAAGGAAGCTATCTGGCTTTGATTATTTTCATATTCTTTAGCCAGCAATGCAAGATTATGGTTAAATTCACAGGCGCCTAATTCTATCACCACTTGGGATGAATTAGCGAGAATGTTTTTGATTAAATACTTTCCACCGTCTAAAATTATCGATTTTCATAATGATATTACTTCTTTTGTGCAGCTGGATAATGAATTACTTTATGATGGATATGAGAGGTTCAAGGATTTACTATGGAAGTGTCCATACTATGGAATTCCCGTGGGTTCAAATTCAAATATTTTACAATGGACTCCATGGACAAACTGAATCCATTGTAGATGTTGCTGCTACTAGATCCCTCATGAGCAAATCATATAGAGAAGCTAATGAATTATTCGAAAAGCTTGCATCTAACTATTATCAGATGGGGCAGGACAGAGCAATGAGGAAGAAGAGTGGAGGTATTCTCGAAGTGGACACATTGGCCGCTTTGTTTGCACAAGTGGCTACTCTGTCAAAACTTGCAAGCTTTAGGGATGAATTCTAATGTGAATTCAGTGATTATGATAGCATCTAAGTGTGAGTGGTGTGGAGATGAGTGTTAAAATGGAAAAGTAAGAATTAATTAGGTGAACTAATTAATTACCCTGATTTCATGAAACGTAGATTGAAAACTCACTAGAATTGACTTAGGATGAATGTGTGATGATTGATGCGTGATTGTGTTGATTATGTGTGCATGCTATAGGATGTGTGATTCATCATGCGGGCATTAGCTTTTAGCTTGATTGTGTAGGTACAGTGTAGGAGCTCGCCGCCTAGGCGCGTGGACCCGTTTGGAGCTTCTACCAGGTCCGACGACAACAAGCTCCTCCAGGTTTTCAGCACAATAAAATACAACCTCAGGAAAAGAAACTATGGAGGAAATGTTCATGCAATTCATGCAAAGTCAGCAGGCTTCTATGAGGAATTTGGAAACTCAAATGGGTCATATTGCTAGTGCATTGAGAAATAGGCCACAAGGTGGACTCCCTAGCGACACTTAAAATCCTAAGAAAGAAAGTAAAGAATGTAAAGTCATTACATTTAGAAGTGGTAAGGAATTGGAGATTCCTCACAGTCAAAAGACACCAATTCCATGGCTAACCCAGAGGTTGTTGAACGAAATGAAGAAAACAATGATGAATTAGTAGAAGTCCTACCATCTAAGGGTTCATTTGATCAACATAACCAGTTCTCAAGAATTCCATATCCTCAGAGACTACAGAAAAGTAAACAAGACAACAAATTTCAACAATTCTTGGAGGTGTTTAAGAAGCTTTCTATAAATATTTCATTTGCTGAAGTGCTAAAGAAGATGTCGAGCTATGCTAAATTCATGAAGCAAATATTATCTAAGAAGAAAAAGTTGGAGGATTTTGAAATAATTGCCCTTAATGAAGAGTGTAGTGTTGTACTACAAAGGAAGCCTCCACCAAAGCTCAAAGACCTAGGGCATTTTACTATTCTTTATGCTATAGGCCCGGGGTTTTGTTGTCAAGCATTATGTGACTTAGGTGTAAATATTAATTTGATGCCTCTTTCTATATATAAAAGTTGGGTTTGAGGGAGTTAAAGCATAGCACAATTAATTTGCAATTGGTTGACTGCTCTTATATTTTTTCGGAAGGGGAGATTGAGAATGTACTTGTGAAGGTGGATAAATTTATATTCCCAGCCAATTTTGTGATTGTGGATATGGAGGAAGAGTCAAATGCACCCATTATAATCGGCAAGCTTTTTCTTGCCACTGGGAGGACATTGATTGATGTAGCTGCTGGTGAATTAATAATGAGAGTGGATAATGAAGAAGTGGTCTTTAATGTTTTTAAGGCTATGCAATATCCGGAACCAGCAGATGATTATTTTTATGTTGATGCAATCCATTCTCCTTCATCAGGTATATTTGAGGAAATGTATCCTATTGACCCTTTAGATGATTCTGGTGATGAGGAGAAATTGGAGTATTTGCAGCTGCTAAATTCTACTCCAATATTCACTCAAGGTCAAGATAGATTTGAGCCTTTGAAGTTGCAACCTTCAATATCAATGATGATTAAGCCTTCCATTGAAGTCCCACCAACGTTGGAGTTGAAACACCTTCCATCACATTTGAGGTATGCATTTTTAGGCCCTTTCAACGTCCACCAAGTATTCCCCAGGGAGCTATTGAAATTTGCAAGGAAGGTTCAGGTACAAGTTTTAAAGTTAATAAGCAAAGACTTAAGCTTTATCTTGGAGGTAATGTTCCCGTATACTAAACCTTTATTACTTTCTCCCCATAATAAGTACGTTAGAATAGTCAGGTTTATGACTATAAATTAACACTTAATGGCAGGCAACCCCATGTTTTTGGTTTATTTTTTGTAAGATAGGTTATTTAGTTTTTAATTCGGGAGTTTCTTGTTTTATTTTGGTTTCTGTTTTATCCCCTTCAATTATTTGGTTTTAATAGGGAAGTCCTTTTTCTTTGTTATTTTAAGTCTACTTTTTAACATTGGGACAATACATTGTTTAAGTTTGTACTTGATGTTAAAATAAATTAGGAGTTGTTAGTAGTATTTATTTTTAGGTTTCTTTCATTAGTGTTCTTCTTTATTTCATATGACTCATCCAACTTATTAATTTGTTCGATGATAGAAGTGTTCGTTATTTTTCTTTGGTTGATAATATAATATGAAGAGATTCTATGGGTGTCTATATTTTGAGTTGAGTTGTGAATGTTTTTCCCTATATAATTTTTATGTAACTCTCGACTTTGATTTTGATGATGCTTAGATGGTGTTTATGCTACTGTTAATATAATTGAAGAAAATGATCTAGAATTCTAGTAAAAATTTTCTTATGCTACTGTTAATATAATTGAAGAAAATGATCTAGAATTCTAGTAAAAATTTTCTTAAGGCAAAATCATAGGTGACTTGTCATGATAGAAGTGATGTAGGTGAGTTTGTTAACCAGGTCCTTTCAAACTACCATTTATTTATCCTTGTTTCAGCCAATTTTGAGCCGTAAAGTTAACCTGTTCTGCTTGTTGTCCTATGATAATAACAAACTTAGCCTTTATTTCATTTTATTTATCCTTGTTTGTTAATTGTCCTAACCTAAAACCTTAGTGATTGACTTTTTCCAATGTTGGAATGAATTGATTATTAAATGAGAATGATATCTTAGGGTATGAAGGAGTTGAAAAAAATGTAAAAAAAATTTATGACGTGTTGAAATTTTATAAGTTAAAGAAAAGAATATGAAAGAGGAATTAAAATAAAAAAAGAAAAAAGTGTTTCATGGTTATTCTATCAATTATGTGTGTTTTTGGAAGCAGAATGTGAATGAGTGGATGAAATTATTGGTGACAAGGATTTAAATTAATTTGTTTCAAGCTTGGAAAGAGTCTTGAGCTAGAATTTATTGTTTCTGATCTTGATATCAATTTTTAGCCTTTAGCCTTGGCCCCATTACAACCTATAAAGTCTTATTGATCTTGATTGATAAGGTACTTATATTAGTGGAGAAAAATTGATACTTCAAGTTATGAAGAATTAGATTTAATTGTATTGGATGATGGTATAAGCCGATTCTAAACTTATTTGAGAGATAAGTTTGGGAGTTTTATTTTTTTTCGTATTGGGAATTATGTTTACATCTTTATTTTGTAATTAGATATCTTTTGAATTTTAAAATGTTATTATTTGATTTCAAGGAATAATATTCATGCACTAATGAGAAGTTATAAATTGATTTGTTAGATGGGTTGTGTGGAGTGGAGAAATGAGTCGAGTCTAGTTTAAGTTTTGCTCGAGACAAGCAAATATTCAAGTTTAGGGTGTGATAACTCTGTAAAAGAGTTATTATTCTTTGCATTTCATGTTGATTTTTGTCATGCTTCGAGTCGTTTATACTTCAATTTTATTAGTTTAATAGTTTATTAGATATTATAAATAATGCGAGAAATTATTGTTATTTTGGTGTAAAAAGTGCTAAATTAATGTTGTTCTAGCAAGGTCTAAAAGTTAGAAGACGATCCGGAATGAATTCGGAGCGAAATCGGGTAGACCCTGGTAGAGCACTGGCGGCGAGAAAAATTGGATTAGAAGAAGAAAACACTTTCTCAAAAAGAGTTTTTCTTATTTTGGTTTAGTTTTCTTTGTAATTAAATGATGTCTTTCATATCACATGAATTTCTTGAGTTTAATTAAATACAGTATGGAGTAAATTATTTTCTTGGATTTTCAATGACACCTAGTGCATAGATTAATAAAGGTTATTAATTTTTATCTCTGTGATTGTGATGTTGGATCATCTATTTTATTCTATTTTTAATGCTATCATTAAATTGGCCATCTATTATTAGATCTAGAGATTTGATCTTGTTTAGAGATAGAAAGATTAAATTTGTCATTAAATAAAATAGTCTTTGTTTATCTGTTTTTGGTGATTCACATGTGAGATAGAGATATACTCATATGTCATGGGTAACTATTAAGGGCAAAACTTAAAATATCATTTTGCATACACAATTTCATAGAGATATAGAAGTTGGGTGCGAGTGATAAGTTTATGGTGAATTGAGAGATTATCATGAATAATTAATTCTTGTGGTTAATGATCCAAATGTACAAGTTATAGGTAGAAGTTATAATTTTAATCATATAGAGCGCTAGGTAAAATTAAAAATCCTAGGTTTTTCATCTTAAAGTTAATATTTAATTTAAATATTTCATGTTAGATTAATTTAATATTAATTCATAATTAAATCACTTTGTGAATTTGCTTTCATTTAAGTATAATTAATTAAATTAGTTTTAGTAATTGAGAATTTCTATTACTAATTCATCGTAGGATGATACTTTTTATCACTTTTATTACTTGATTCAGTACGTGCACTTGCGTTCTAATTTCCACATCACATGCCATGATATGCAAACGAGTAATTAAACAAACCAGACAAATGAAAAGTTCAAAGGAAATATCTATTTTAAAAATGAAATGGACAAAGTCTCCACTAAAAGTGCAATAGATGACACCTTGTCAACGACAAGTAATATATATGTATAACAATAAAAAAATTGAAAACATAGTCCAAACATAGCATGTTTTCATATTTTTGTTATGCTTGCTCCGTAGCTCACCCTGTTCATTTTCCACTTTCTATTTTCATTCACATGCTTAACATTTATGGTAATCTCACAAAATATCATTTAAATTTTGTAAACTACACATTTCAATACACATCATCATCATTACATACACTCGGCAGATACATGTGTGTGTGATTCAGTTCTGCTCCTCCGCAGTCCCAACAACACTCATTCCTTATAGTTCTCACCTACATATATAATAAAAAGACGTCAGTAATGAATGTTACTGGTCTAGAAATAACTAATAACAAACTGACACAAGAGAGCTAACCCTCCTGTTGAATAAAAACCACATACACTTCCTCAAGAACTCTCATAAGGGCAAATAATGGGAGCCATCGACCTCAGGAAGCAGTGTCCCCTTTCAATATCATTCTCTTTCCTTGGCCATTTAAACTATCCCTTTGCACAGGAAAATCATTCTCTTTCCTCTCATCCCTCTGCATCCTCCGTATTACTCCTAGCCCTGAGTACAGAGGCCGAGTACTCTTAGGCATGCGCCTTTAGTACCCTTTTAAGCCACAAGTCTAGACATGAACTGTACAGTAGTACCTATAAACCTCCACACTTCTCTAGGTTTGAGGAAGTCCAAGGTGGAGTTATCAGGATCCCTCAGGAGTGGAGTGGATGCTCACCAGTTCCAGAGCCCGCTTTGACAAACACATGCCCTATCTGCAAGACATGGCCGTCGGTTTCCCTCGTCACACACCTCACTGAAAATGTGAAAACTACTTATACGTAGGACTGGGTAGGGATTTCAATACAATAGGCCTGGAGGCATCATGAGTTGGATCTGAGTTTTGAAAACAAACTCGAGGGATTTCATCCTCAAGTGTTATTAATCTAGAATTACGATTGGCTAAATGGCTTGTGTGTAGTGGGATACAATAAATTCATCACTCGACATGTCTACTTACGTGTTAAAACAAATCACGATAGAATGATACAATAAATCGGGATCGAGTCCGAAACGGACATGGAGTGTGTCCTCGTGCTTAGGCGACGAGCTCCTACTCCGTACCTACACATCAAAATAAAGGCTAATGCTCGCTAACTGAATGATGCATGAAACATCCAATAGCATACACACACCACATCATACATCAATCACACATAAGTTTTCCTTCGCTACGTTGCATTAGATTATGATAATTACTTCGTTTACGTAATTAGTTCCTCAGCATCCGTTTTTATACAATTCAATCAAGAAAATTCATATTTTTATTTACAATGAAAATATCTAACATGACAATTCATCATTCCTAGGATGTTGTGCTAACAATCATCAATTTTAAAGAATTAAATTGAAGGAAATTATACCTCACATTGTCCGTAATCGGCGACAGCTAGGGTTTCATTGCATGTCACAAAGCTCGAATTCGGAGTTTGACGGCGTCCGAAGTTCGATCAGGTTTGATTGGATGAGCTTGGTGGAAGATTCAACAAAATCTAGCAAATTCAGTTTTTTGGCGGTTTTGGAGGTTTTTTGGCAGTTTCTAGTGGTTTTCACGTGACCTTCCAATGGTTTTCCGATGACTGTTGCTAACGGTGGCTACTGGCAGGATAGTGGTGGTATGGGGTACCATTGGCACCAGCTTGGTGAGCCTAACACGTCTACGAGATCGACATGGTCAGCGGAGGTGGCGGCTTGTTGGAAAAAGGTGAAACAGGGGCAGTCAGTGGTAGGGTGAAAAGATGCAGCTGGGATGGACGACGGTAGGCTCCGCTCCGGTCAGGGAAGGTCATGGGAGGCAACTAGATGGTGGCAGCAACAGTCGCAAGTAGTGAGATTGGCGACGGGAGGCTCTAGAGAGCTGCTCCCTCGCGTCGTGGAGGCCGGTCGATGGTCGGGGGCCCTCGAGGCGGCACCACAATGGCACAACGAGGCTAGGCGGGGTCGATCAGCGGTGGGGTGGCATCGACGGCGGCAAGCACAGGGGCGATGTCAAGGGTTTGGGGGGAAAGAAAAGATGTCGAGAGGAGAAATAGTTCGGTGGCGATATCGTAAATAAATATTGACTTGACTCCGACTCAAGTCAAAAATAATAACTAAATCGTAATAAATCCTTTAAAAATCCAAAAAATAGGGGAAAATCTCATAAAATATAATACACACCATAGCATCACAATGACATGTTCTATAACTAATAGCCCACCCAATCTGCCCTGTAACACGTCCTAATACGTTATTCGGCATAAAATATTTCTACGTTCAAATACATAAAAAATAAATATACTGCATACTTTCATGTACACTGATAACTCATTTCTCACCATCTTTGCAGCGCTATCATTATATACTCAAGTACACTTGACCTCATCGCTCATAACTCACGGCTGGCCTCGATTCAACACACGGTTTATGAAATTGACTCGATGCGAACCGACTGGTTCGCTAATGTAAAACTCTGACTCGAGTCACGGGTTTTACAATCTTCCCTCCTTAGAAAAATTTTGTCCTTGGAATTTTAACCAAGGAAGTGTCAAACTCATCCATAATCTGAAAAAAGTAATCTCTAGTAAGGTACCTGGTTGTGAAGCTGGTTGCTTGAATATCTCCGGGTATTGCTTCTTCATCTTATCTTTGCATTCCCATTTAGATTCTTCAACTCTTCAAGTCCATTGCATTCATACTAGGGGTACTTCTTTTCTTCGAAGAATCTTCACTCTGCAATCTACAATCTGAACTACATCTTCTGGATACGTCAGGTCTAGGTGCAGCTCTATCTGTCTGAAGCTGACAACATAAGAGTTGTCTGGATGGCATTTCTTCAACATTGACATATGGAAGGCATTATGCACAGCTGATAGGTGAGACTGACAATGCTAGCCTGTAAGCCACTGGTCCAATGTGCTTAATCACATCAAATAGTTCAATATATCGCGAACTGAGTTTCCCTCATATCCTGAATCTCGTG